>JAXIVH010000060.1:927812-940312 GCA_036785325.1 Urophycis tenuis | reverse complement strand
CCCTGATGTAGGAACCGCTACACCGCCACTGACGTAGGCAACACTACAGCGCCCCTGACGTAGCCACAGCTACACCACCCCTGACGTAGCCAGTGCTACACCGCCACTGACGTAGCCAGCGCTACACCGCCCTGACGTAGGCACCACTACACCGCCCTGACATAGGCACCGCTACACGGCCCCTGACATAGGCAGCGCTACACCGCCCCTGATGTAGGCAGCTACACCTTCCCCACCCTGGAGTGTCTGAGGCTATCATGGTGCAACACGACACGCGTTCTGCCTTCATCTCATCTATTGACAGATTACACACACACACACAAAGGCAGAATGGATGTTGAAGCATTGCGTAGTCAAGAAAGAGAACACGCTCTCACTGATATTGTGTGACGGTATTATGGTCTTGTGACGACACAGCTGTGGTTTTTAAGAAACCCTGGACGAGATGATTCATCGCTGACCAGGTATCGTATTTCTGTCACTTAACACTCATTCTAGGCTCAGCCAGTAGTCGGACGCAGACAGACACTCCTCGCTCCGCACCGTCGACTGAGCAGCTAAATGAGCTCTTACAGGTCGACGATGCAAAAGGTGTGCGCCCGGCTCACTTCGTGGAGTACAGCGGATGATGATTTTTTTTTATAGACGTACCAAATATGCCAGCGCTTCGATTAGAGGGAAAATGAGAGCATTAATTACAAGAGAAAACTCTAGCGCCCGACTTTGAGCACCGCTCGTTTTCTTGTGATCGTGGAGACTTCTGGGGTTTTAATTGCGTCGTAAAAAACGTCGAGCGGACTGCGGTCTTTCCGCGGCGGTCTAAAACATGCAAAACTGCACCGCAGAGTTCAGTAATGATTAGGCTGCCGCGGCGCTTAAACAGCGCGGGATAAAACGATGTTCCTCCAGCAGGCTTTTAATCTGGCTGCTGGGGGATCCGAGACTCCGCGCGCAAGGTGTGTGTGTGTGTGTGTGTGTGTGTGTGTGTGTGTGTGTGTGTGTTTGTGAGAGTGTGTGTGTGCGTGCGCGCGTGCGTGCGTGCGTGTGTGTGTCGGGGGGGGGGGGGGGGAATACAGGAGGAGGGAGAACTCCGAGGCACAAATCAAACAAGTTCACAATCGCTGTCACGCGGAATTATGTCTCACTTCATTCTGAAGCGTGAGTGCTCATCCAGTCGTACAAATGATGTGGCGATTATGCAGCGATACGGCTCTCCTATCGGGGGGAGTGTTTGTGTGTGTGTGTGTGTGTGTGTGTGTGTGCTGGGGGGGGGGGGGGGTGGGGGGGTCGTACGAAGCGGCGACTTCCACCTGCGCATTAAATACACTCTGGAAGCTGCGCATTAAACTACACACGTTTTGATGGCCTGATTTTAGTGTCAGAATTTGAGCATGCAGTTTCGGCAAACAAATTGCTGCAAAACTAATGTTGGACGTTGAACACAGCGAGTCACTTGTTTAACGTTGGTTTATTGGGTCTTTTTTTCATATAAAGGTAGCAAAACCTCCCCGGTAGGAGGATGGAGAGCCCATGACAAAATAAAGCAAGCAAGGCAAGAAAATCGGGGGGAGGGGGGAATGGACGAGAACGGAATGGACGAGAAAAATGTTAACGCACAGAAAGGAATGACCATCTGACAACAGAACAGGACAACGCATACAGGGTGATTGATCTGTGGTGGGTGGATATTAAACAGATGACAGATACATAGATAAATGGCATAGTCGTGCGACAAGGTACTGAAAGTACAGGCGGTATACCGACAGAAATGACAGTAGGCCTATCATTAGGATGGCTGGGTGTTTTTTTTTTGTGTGTGTCCCTTGTGATGTCCACAAACTGAACCCTGGCCTGGGATTGCTGGACTGTCCATCCACTGCGGTGGAATTCAGAACATTCTTTGATCCTCACGCTCCATGTTTCCATTCCCTTTGATGGCCGGCCTCTGGGAATGGCACTGTTGCGCCTTCAAAGCTATAGCTAGCTAGCTAGCTGGCTACCTGTTTTGCGTCCTGTTCCCCTCTCATGTCTGCCCACTCTCTGCTGATAGGTGATGCGGAGGCGTGGGCTGTGTGGACAGGTGGCGGCTCGATTACAAAGGTGATTGACGTTGCACACATTGGGTTAAAACAAAAATCCAATTTCCTCCCCTAATAGTCACACGGAGGAAGAACACGGAGCTGGTTGGACCGCTCAGTTGAGCTCCACGTTCTACGAGCAGTGTAGCCTACTCAGATCAGAACCCTCTGAGGCGGAAAGATTAAAATTATAAAATATTGATGCCAATAAGCCTATTTACATAACTCTTTTTTCTTTCATTCCGACTCTCTCTCTCTCTCTCTCTCTCTTTCTCTCTCTGTCTCTCTCTCTCTCTCTCTCTCTCTCGCTTTCCCTCTCGCTCTCTCTCTCCGCTCGCACAGGTACTGTACATATATAAACACACACACACGCACACGCATAAGTGCACACAAGCAAAAAGCAGACAATTATTAAGTACAGCAACAATACAGTAGGATTATATAATTTTTCTCAATAGATTGTATTGATACCAATGCACAGGTTGTTTTTTTTTACACGTATGAAATTATCTGAGTTTCTTTGAACTGCCTTCATTAGGCCTACAGGTGGTTTTAAACAGGTTTATCGGTAATTACCAGTCGCCCCTCTCGCTCACAAGCCTTGTGAGACCGTCCCGATCCTGTGAGTTCACATTCTGCTCCTCACTGCAGTTCAGTCTGGCCTCCAGCCAGTTGAAAGCCTCCCTCCAGAAAAAAGAAAAAAAAATGAAAAAAATGATTGGACGAATCAGCAGTTTTTTAGTTCACTTGGACCAGGGAACGTCTGCTGAATTAAACCAAACCACACAGAGCCTCTTCACACAGAGACACCCTGGACAAACACAGGTGTCACTCAATAACAACGATGACGGGTCTTTTATGTACCAGGGCACGGCGTCCATGAAAGGGGAACGTGCGGAGGAGGAGGACATGAGGACCAGGAGAGAAGATGTTGATCTTCCAACTGGCTTTGGTGCAAGGGCGGTGAAAAGAACATAACTATGTTATGGAATCTGACCGGCTGGAGTATTTTGAACCACGCAAGGCTGCGGCTGGACGTGGAAATCAATGGGCTTCCAGCCGATGGCAGATCGATATTCGTTGTGGAGCAGAAATCTTGAATATGTGGAAGGTTTCACAAGGCCAGATGATAACAAGCTTCAGAAAGAAAAAAAAACAGTTCAGTAAGCAGGGAAAATATTTACAAGATAGAAATGGCATGTGATGTCATCTTATGAAATATATTACCGCTTCATTGATATACATTTTCATAGAACTATTAATATCCACACTATGCACAGGTACATCTGCTTTATAATAAATGAAACAGATTCATGTTGTGTGTGTGTGTGTGTGCGTGTGTGTGCGTGTGTGCGTGTGTGTGTGTGTGTGTGTGTGTGTGTCATCAGAAGCTGACCAACACATTAAGTAAGGGAAGGCATATTCGGTTGTAAACCAATAACCTCATGACAAATCAGTTGAACAAATTCAGCGCCTTTTGAAAGACTGGTAAACAAAATCCACTATTAACATAGCTCCTCGTTAACATAGCTCCTCCTTAACATAGTTCCTCATTAACATAGCTCCTCGTTAACATAGTTCCTCATTAACATAGCTCCTTGTTAACATAGTTCCACAATAATATAGCTCCCTGTTAATGTAACTCCTCGTTAACATAGCTCCTCTTTAACATAGCTCCTCGTTAACATAGCTCCCTGTTAATGTAACCCCTCGTTAACATAACTCCCCGTTAATATAACTCCTCGTTAACATAGCTCCTCATTAACATAGCTCCTCGTTAATGTAGCTCCTCATTAAAATAAATCCTCGTTGACATAGCTCCTCGTTAACATAGTTCCTCATTAACATAGCTCCTCGTTAACATAGTTCCTCATTAACGTAGCTCCTTGTTAACATAGTTCCACAATAACATAGCTCGCTGTTAATGTAACTCCTCGTTAACATAGCTCCTCTTTAACATAGCTCCTCGTTAACATAGCTCCCAGTTAATGTAGCTCCTCGTTAACATAACTCCCCGTTAATATAACTCCTCGTTAACATAGCTCCTCATTAACATAGCTCCTCGTTAATGTAGCTCCTCATTAACATAAATCCTCGTTGACATAAGCCCCCCCCCCCCCCCCCCCCCCCCACATACACACGCCTTTTTGACTATTTGGGACTCTTCTTTGGATGGATGAAACCTTCACTAGTGTGTGACTCGTTGACCTGCTGCTCCCTGAGCATCACCCAGAGTCGGCCGGTCTGGCATCACAGAGACACGGCGTCTTGTTGGGGAGCACCGGCCATTTTGGGATGTTTGTGATATGAAACTAGGGTTCACCAAATGGATGAGTTACATGGTACAAACTGTTTACATGAGGGGTAAGATTAACATATATACATAATGGTACATAATACGTTGTACATATGTGTAATATAGGTCATATGTATTACGTATAATATATAATACACATATCAAACACATTAGATGTATAAACATACAATATTTCCAAGCCAACAAATTAAATCAGAATGTGAATAAAGTAAGAAATCAGATGGGTTTCAGAAATCCAGATTTGAAATGTGAGTGTACTGATGCTCTCAACCTAAAACCTGATTGCCAGTCACAAGTTTCACTTCAAAACCAACAATAAACAACTCTCTCATGTTCTGCCTTCCATGGCAAATACAGTATCCAGATTGCATAGTTAAAACATGTTTGTAAGATAATAAGGTAATAATGATGAGGCTTGTGTTTAGCTGTGTTGTTGTTTTGATGTCAACACATTGTAACAGACAATGTGAGACGCTGTCAAGGCAATTTTCACATTTGAATTTGTGCCTCTTTCTGTAAGCACCTTGCTGTGAAATATGCACAACCTGAATTCTATCAATTCTATCCGCCTGCTTTCTATCAAGCATAATAAAATGTTTTTTATTACCAATTTTACAATAGTAGATTCACATAATAAACCAAATCATGATGAATAATAGATGCTCTGTTGAGTCTGTCTCGCTACAACTTCTGACTTCACAATTTTCCAGGAAATATTTCCAATCTAAAACAATATTTCGCCTATTTTGCATATCAAGCTTAAAATCAACATCGATCAACGGCATCAATATGCATGTAATAAGTGAATCTTAAGCCGAATGTGAAAACATTAAATGGGGGAACTATTGCTTCAGCTGTGTTAAATTACACTGTACTGGGGCCCCCAACAACGCCTACATGCTGCTGCCTATGACCCTCAGTGAGAGTAAACAGCTCGTGGCTCGATTTCCAGGAAGTAATCACGCCCCACGTGTTTCCAGGAAAGGGATTCAGGGACCCCCTGTGATAACGCATCGCTGTTGTGCCGGCAGTGACGGTAAAGCACGCCCTCTCATGTAACACTGCATTGTTCCATCCGCTTAAATTCTAGGAATGAATATGTTCTGTATTGTATTGTGCAGCCTATGTAACTCACCATTTAGTGGATTCCCCATTTGGATTTCCCATTTGGGGGGGGGTTTTCTATTAGAGGGGATTTTTTCATATTCTCCCCTCATTAACCTTTTTATACGTGTGTGTGTGTGTGTGTGTGTGTGTGTGTGTGCTTGTATATATGTGCACTTCTGTGGAAATGATGTGCAGTTGAGTGCGTGTGCATGTGAGTGTGTGTGCATGTTATGTGTGTGTGTGTGTGTGTGTGTGCCTGTGTGTGTGCATGTGATTCTGCACATTTGCACATCTATTTTTGCACTACAAACAGCTACCAAGGATGTTTACTACGTATGCAACCAGGTTCTCACTTTTTCACCGACCTGACTTTAAGAGCTCGCATTTAATTTAATTTATTTTAACCTAATCTTGTCTAGGTAGATCTATTTATCGTTTATTGACTATAGTCAGGCTCTTATTGCACTAATCTACCCCCTGTACTGCTGGTCACTGTGAATGTTTCCTAAGGGGGATTAATAAAGGAATATCTTATCTTAGCTTATGTGAGTGTGAGTGTGTGTGTGTGTGCTGTGTGTGTATGTGGGCACACACCGACCCACCCACACACACACACATGATAACCTTATTAAAAGGCAGAGACTATACGTGCGACAGCAGACAGGTTGATGGACACACGAACCAAAAAGGCGACGGGGAGGGGGGGTCCTGAACATGCTCTTAGAAATGCTGATGGGATGTCTCTATGTTCAGAAGGAGTGACAGAGTCTGTAGTCCTGGTGTTGGTTGGGTTGGGTTGGGTTGGGCGGGGGGGGGGTTGGGCAGGGGGAGGTGTTTGGTATCTCACTACATCCGGCACGACAGCAGCAGCAGCAGCAGCAGCAGCGGGGGGAGGAGGGCCAGCGGTGTGGGCGTGGCTTGCCGGGCGGTGGGCGTGTCCCCTCAGGGACTCCTGGTTGATCTCCTCGGCGGCGGGGGGCGGGCCGCGCGCTGACACGGCCTCGGCCCGGCGGCCCGTTGCGGTTGGAGCACATGTCGTACAGGTTCCCCGAGAACTGCATCTTCTTGGACTCCCGCCGCAGGGACTCCCAGACCACGGCCGCCTCCTCCGGGCAGCCCGACATGGCCAGGTTGGCGCAGTCGTGGAACTGGTCCCAAGACCTGCAGGGGACACACACACACACACACACACACACACACACACACACACACAGGACACACTCAGGGCCTCATTTACTAACATTTGCGACCGCAGCGTAATCTGCGCCAGCGCCGAGCCGTTATTTGCGCAGCATTCGTCACCGCACTTTACGTTGTATTTATCAAACCCGTACTTCATCAGGCAATCAGCGCCATACTCCGCCCTAGTGTAATTAGCGCACCATTAAAAGAAGGAAGAATGGGTCTGCGTGTTTGCGTAACCATGGACGATCCAAGAAAAAGAAAACAAAGGCACCGCGCCGATCAGCGACCACTTCCTGGTCGCTGATCGGCGCGGTGCCTTTGTCGGTGTCTTCTTGCGCGGTGCCTTTGTCGGTGTCTTCTTCTTGCTTTTACAACAGCTGCCATGTCCTTGTTTACAGGCTCAAGCAAAACCCGCTTCCTGGTTTACACCTGCTTTTATGAGGCGGAGATTTGCGCTCCAATTCGAGTCGCGCACTTCTCAGGCAATCTTAGTAAATACCACGCAATACATAATAAGGCGCACTTAACGCGTTACCTCCCAGCTCTTTGCGATTCACTCCCACTTCCCCTGATACACTCCCATTTATGCATATATATGAGGCAGGATGCGCAACTTGCCTATCGCCTCTTCAGAGGCAGGCTATTGCGCATTTACCCCGTTGCGCCACGTTAGTGAATACGGTTCCATGTTTTTGCGCCTATTTTACCCGCAAATTACGCTAGAAATGGACGCAATTCTGTTAGTAAATGAGGCCCTCAGGCTCTCTGTGTGTGTGTGTGTGTGTGGGGGGGGGGGGGGGTGTGTTTGTGTGTGTTGAGGAGGGAGGGATTTGGGTGCCCTGGGCATGGTTGTGATCTTTTGTATGCATGTATGTGTGTTTATGTGTGTGTGTGTGTGTGTGTGTGTGTGTGTGTGTGTGTGTGTGTGTGTGCGTGTGTGTGTGTGTGTGTGCAAGCGCGTACGTGTGCATGTGTGTGTGTGTGTGTGCGCATGTGTGCGTGTGTGTAGGTGTGCGTGTGTGTGTGTGTCTATGCACACAGCGGTGGGTGTGTCTGTTGCGTTTGGCCCCTGTCCAAGTCCTAAACACTTGACTGGTCAACCTTTTCTGAGGGAACAGCTGCTTAAGTAGCGGTTAGCGAGACGGGGGGGGGAGGCGGGGGAGGGGGCGGAGGGAGGAGAAGAGGAGCCTACCTGCTGCTAAACTCCTGGCAGGTTGAAGAGCCCACCGTCGTGCCCCACCCCTCACAAGACTCGCGATTCAATTAAAACGAGAACCAAACGCACCGGCGAGAGAGAGAGAGAGAGAGAGGAGAGAGAGAGAGAGAGAGAGAGAGAGAGAGAGAGAGAGCGAGAGACAGAGAGAGAGAGAGAGGAGAGAGAGAGAAGAGAGAGAGAGAGAGAGAGAGAGAGAGAGGAGACAAACGAAGACGGAGAAACCGAGTGAAGACGCAGGAGGAGACGGACGGGACGGCGGGTCCCGGGACGGGCGTGCGAGCGCCCGCGTCATGGCCGTCCGTCCACCGCTGTCTCTGACTTCCAAAACGCAGAGCGGGAGCGGCTCTGGTGGCGTGGCCTAAAAACGTCTCCTGCTCTGCCAGGGGCCAACGTTTGCTCCGCTCAATATGTCAAGTCAAATGTGTTCCGTCACGTTATAAATATATCGATATACGAGAACCAATAGAAACCATATGTATGGTCAAGCTTCCGTGTTCCCCACGTCCACAAGTTCATGGAGGGCAGACATACCGCAAAGCCAAAATACGGAACGTAAAACTTTTTTTTCATTTTTTTCTTTATTGCAAACATAGTAAATAAAAGAAAATTTTGACACTCTGGGTACACTTTACATATGAATAACAAGGGTTAAGAGTGGGTGACCGTGCTCGGCTGGCGCCCGGGTTGCTGGGGGTGCCGTGGAGATGGTGGGGTGAGTGAGTGAGCGGTGGTTATAGTCCGGCCACGGTGCTCTGTGCCTGGGGTGGGTTGTGGTGTTGGTGGGGGGTGGAAATGGTGAACAAAATGAACAAAAGCCACCATTTTGATGCAAGATTTCACACAGATCACGACTGACCTGATGCAGGCTTGTCTTTGATGAGCTGGTTGAGGAGTTGAGGAGACAATCCCCCAAACCAGCAACGGCCTGTCCTCTCCCAGTATGGGAGGACAGGATGGCAGGACAGGAGGAGGCCGTGGTTACCCACAGCGTCTCCTACGTGTTAAAGCCGGTCAGATGCCAGCAGCCAGTGTACTGCACCGCGGTACACTGGTATCCGAGTATACCACGCAAGACGGGGTGAAATAGCAGCTCTCGCATTCCTTCCTGAGAAGCCCCGGTCCAGCTAACAAAGTTGTTAAGTTATCAAAGCTGGTTCGTAAAAGTTTTTACGCCTCAAAGGTCCACAGGCAGCTCCGTGAATGTTGCTGATGTTCTGCAGGGCCTATGGATTGCCGGTCCTGGACCAGAAGCTGAGCCATTCAACCCATAACCTAATAAGGAAAACAAGAATGATTACAACAAATACTGTTTTATAATAAAGTCAATAATAGGAGGCAGCATCAGTGCACAGTGCAGGGAGTTACGTAGCAATTGATTATATTCACTGTGTTAGTTATCTCCAGGAGTGGAATAACAATATACAATATAATATATATAAGAAATAAGAAATGATATTAAATATATACTTTGTACAGTCAACATACATCACAGGATGTTCTCGTGATGTTGAGAAGACAGAACGCTACATCTGAAGGATAAGAAAGCTACAAAATAAACGACCTCACCACAGTGAAACATCCTGCTCCAGCCTCCGATGTCGTTTCGGACCGTTCCACCAGGCTTGGCGCTTCAGCACCAGGTGTTGGGCTCCAACAGGTACGGCCCAAAGCATTTGTGATTGGCTGGGGACGCAGGGGCGGGACATTTCCGACACGCATTTGACCAATCACAACAGAGAGGGCCAGCTGATCGATTAGAGTTATACTGGGTTCTTCATAAGAGGTGGAAGAGGTACTGAAGCAATGTCAAATGTGACAACAATGTGATTTTTGTTTACATTAAAACATGTAACCCTATTCTAGTAGAACCCCCAAATTAATTATTAACCAGAAAGGCTTCGGCGAGCATAGACCATCAATTTTAATGAAACCTTTAAATGGCTTCAGTCCAGCATAGAAGTTGTAGCATCAGTAGACTATTTCACCTGTTTCTTCATATTACAGAAGTGTTTTTATGGTTGCTTTATTTGAACAAAACTAAATTCACAATTTCCTCCCCCCTGTCTTTCTCTGGTTCTTTTCTCATGATGAAATTGTGCGTCAAAAAAAGTCCTCCACATTCCATTTGCTATTCTCGCGCAAAGAGGGTTTTCGAGCTACTTCGTTAGTTTGGAGCGCAAGGGAAAGTTTCCTGTGGCAGAATGTCTTTTGTGAAGATATTGAAAATATAAGCAGTCGTGTGCACTCCTGGGACAATCTCACGGAGCCGGAGCCTTGGCCTAGTTGCATATCTCCTATTCACTCTGCAGTGTTGTGACAGTGTGCCTGTGTGTGTGTGTGGTTGTGTGTGTGTGTGGTGTGTGTGTGTGTGTGTGTGTGTGTGTGTGTGTGTGTGTGTGTGTGTGTGGTTGTGTGTGTGTGTGTGTGTGTGTGTGTGTGTGTGTGTGTGTGTGTATGTGTGTGTGTGTGTGTGTGTCGTGTGTGTGTGTGTGTGGTTGTGTGTGTGTGTGCGAGTATCTGTGTGTGTAGTGTGTGTGTGTGTGTGGAGTTGGGGCACTTTGTAAGCCTATAAAACGATGTAAGTATGTATGTCTGTATGTATGTATGTTATGTGAGTTCATGTGTGGGTGCGTGCCTGTGTGTGTGTGTGTGTGTGTGTGTATGTGTGTGTGTGTGTGTGTGTGTGGTTGTGTGTGTGTGTGCGAGTATCTGTGTGTGTAGTGTGTGTGTGTGTGTGTGTGGAGTTGGGGCACTTTGTAAGCCTATAAAACGATGTAAGTATGTATGTCTGTATGTATGTATGTTTATGTGAGTTCATGTGTGGGTGCGTGTCTGTGTGCGTGCATGTGTGTATGCGTGCATGTGTGTGTGTGTGTGTGTGTGTGTGTGTGCGTGCGTGTGAGTGTGTGTGTGTGTGTGTGTGTGTGTGTGTGTGTGTGTGCGTGTGCATGTGTGTGTGGTGTGTGTGTGTGTGTGTGTGTGTGTGTGTGTATGTGTGTGCACGCGTGTGTGTGTGTGTGTGTATGTGTGTGTGTGTGTGTGTGTGTGTGTGTGTGTGTGTGTGTGTGGAGTGTGTGTGTGTGTATGTATGTATGTATGTATGTATGTATGTATGTATGCATGTGTGCGTTCGTGTGTGTGTGTGTGTGTGCCTATGAGTGTGTGTGTGGGTTGCGTGCATGTGTGTGCATGCATGTTCGTGTGTGCGTGTGAGTGTGTGTGTGTTATGCAAATCTTCAGAACCTCCTCATTACCAGCATTGAAGTAGAGGGGTGGCGATGAAAGGTGAAAGGTCAGGGCAGATTCTAAATATGAGGCTGAGAGGAAGAGAGCTGAGATGGAACCAGGACCACTGAGAACATGGACGATGTGCGGAAGATACTGTTTCTAGGAACACAACCAGGGGTGAAATTAGTTTTTATTTCTTGCCGTTGTTATCATATTGACCCATAGTGCGTGCGGCGCGTGCACTGACAAATACACTTCATTATTAATTATAGTGTACTTATCAAGCATACACTAGGACTTCTTATCACTCTAGTACTTTTTATCACATTAGTAGATCACTCTTTTACCCCCCTGTATCGGTTTTTGATTACAATTAAATCAAACACATCATTTCAACAACACAATCATTTTAATATTTTTTTTTAGCTGAACAGTTGAAAACTATCTTAACTTTTCAAGTCCACTCAAATTTTGCCTTCACCAACCATATCGTTTTGTCCTCAAATATAATATTCTACTGTCTAGACTGTTAAAAAAAATAAACAATGTGTTGGATTGATAGATAAATTGATAGATTTAGCACCCCCCCAGCTTCCTGGGGGCCGAGCCCCCCCAATAGTCCTAGAACCTAGAACCTAATAGAACCTAGAATCGGCCCTGCAGCTTGATGAGTGAGCAGCTCTCCTTCCTTTGCCCAGCCAAGTCTTTACATAAGGGATGGGGATCCCACTGCTTGCATGGTGGTCCCACTGTGTTGATGACGAGGAGGTTTGCTGCATCTCTTGTTGTCAGTTTGTTTCTGTACTACTGTTATAATGCTGTTCACTGTGCTGAACGCCACAGTCTGCCTTTTTTTATGTGGGAGACTTTGCAACAAACGTCTGTCTGCTTTGACACTTTTGATTACCAGCTGCGCACGGTTGGCGCAAGATCTGGTTAAGCAGTTCGCTGCACGGAAGGTTCAGACACAATTCAGAGACAGTCAGAACGAGTGATATGCAATGCTGTATTGGGAAAAACGTGGTGCTTTCAGAAACAGTGTATTTTTCTTTCCGGTACGGGCGTTACCCCCCTCCAAATCTTTTAGTGGCACGCCGTACCGGCCAGTACCGGCTTGCTTTCACCCCTGAACACAACGTAAACCTAAGGTGGATGGCCTGCTGGATTAGCCATTTAATTGGTACCACAAGGAATAGACTTGACAACCGCAGAATGGTAACATGCATCATGTGAAACACTGGGTGTCCGCAACACACACACACACAAACATACACACATACACACGCACACATACACACGCACACATACACACGCACACGCACATATATACACACACACACACACACACACACACACACGACACACACAT
>JAXIVH010000060.1:860115-927612 GCA_036785325.1 Urophycis tenuis | reverse complement strand
TGTGTGTGTGTGTGTGTGGGGGGGGGGGGGGGGGGGGGACGTGCACACGTTGTCAATCGGCATCTCGGGAACACCTCAGAACTGCAGACCTAATCCAAGACGATCGCTCTGACAAGGGAGATAAAATAATGCATCACACATTCACACTTTGGCAAGAGAAATCAGCCACTTTTTCGCTGTCATTTCTTTGCTCATCTGCTTATTGCTTGTTTGCTCATTTCTTCTTCTTGTCTTTATCCGTCTCTCAAGCCCACTCCTTAAATAGAGAGATGCGTGGTAGCTTTCAGAGTAACATTATGCCAAGCATAAATGTAAAGGATATGTACAAGTCTACAATGGGCAAATAGCTGCACTGCGTGTGCGTGCGTGTGTGTGTTTATGCGTATGTGTTCATACAAACAATACAACAATGCTACATGATAAACACAATGCTAAAAATGATACATGATTAAAAAAAAAAAAAAAAGATACTTGAGAGGAGAGGGGAGATTGCAAGGGGGGGGGGGGGGGGAGGAGTACCAAGTGACGAGGAGAGCAGAGGAGTGGAGAAGGAGAGGAAATAAGAGGGAAGAGAAGAAGACCAGGGGCAAGAGGAGCAGGAGACGGGGCCTGAGAATAAAGCATAAACTACCACTAATTGCTTCACAATAAAAGCGGCTCGGAACAAAGACAGCGAAGTCGTGTCGGAGCTTGAGGGAGAGAGAGACAGAGACAGACTGAGAGAAAGAGAGAGAGAGAGAGAGAGAGAGTGACATAGACGGGTGAATGGATAGAGAGCACAGACAGACCGAACGGGGGAGCGAGGGAGACAGAGTGTGGAGTGTGTGTGTTGTGTGTGTGTGTGTGTGGGGGGGGGCAACACAGTGAGAGCAGCACAGTGAATGAGGGAATGAGCACAGCGATGAGGAGATTAAAAAAAAGAAAAACCCAACCCAAAACATACGGAAGGGCTGCCGATGTGACATACGAACACATCTGTCCTGGCAGGTGTTTTGCCGCGGAGAGCTAAAGATAGCCGGGGTGATGAGTGAGGCAGAACATATTTTGCATCCGTGTGTTTTGTGTGTGTGTGTGTGTGTGTGTGTGTGTGTGTGTGTGTGTGTGTGTGTGTGTGTGTGTGGGGGGGGGGGGGGGGGGGGGGGGTCAGGGGTGGTAATGGTGGGAGCTCGATCTGAGTCTCCCATAACATCGGATTCATCTGTAATGAAGAGCCATTGAGATCACAGTGGTGCGGTGGGGGGGGGGGGGGGGGGGGGGGGGGAACGGGGCAAAAGAAGCAGCTCACAAAATTGCTGAGGCAGTTCTCAACAAGTGTTGTTGAAGGAAATTTAATGAGGAATCTTCTCCTTTCTATGGCTGCGCTTCAGACCAGAAGTGGGGGGAGGGGGGAACACACACTGCAACATCTACTTACTGAAGCAAAACTTGCAGGGAGAGGGAGGGCTAGAAAACTAGTTTAGAAGCGCTTCAGAGGAGTACAATTAAAGATCAAATATCCTCTCCCTTCCTGCCTGACGATGCGCCGCAAACCAGTTTGTCCGCTGAGTAGTTTTGCAGTTGGGGAACAGGAAGACGAGCGTAACTCAACTCCTGGATGCTACAGCTCGGCTGTAGCATCCAACACAGTCTCCAGGACGAGCCCTACAGCCCCACACATGTACAGCACCCATAAGGCAATGCCGGACGACACCACAGCACCACATAAAAACAGAGTAAAAAAAAAAAAAGCTGAGGGGAGAACGAACAGAGGATAGGCCTATATACTGAGAGAGAGAGAGAGAGAGAGAGAGAGAGAGAGAGAGAGAGAGAGAGAGAGAGAGAGAGAGAGAGAGAGAGAGAGAGAGAGAGAGAGAGAGAGAGAGAGAGAGAGAGAGAGAGAGAGAGAGAGGAGAGAGAGAGAGAGAGAGAGAGAGAGAGAGAGAGAGAGAGAGAGAGAGAGAGAGAGAGAGAGAGAGAGAGAGAGAGAGAGACTGTACCCATGGCAGTGTTGCCCTGGCGTCCGAGCGTTCAGGTTCAGATGCGGGGCTGGAGTCTCCTGGGACGCTGCCGCGGAGGGACTGATGCAATTCATTATGATTTATTTCCATCGGCATGTTTCCCCCTCCCACCCCCCGCGCATCCTAAGGGAACCCAGCGTGGCTCCAACATCAGCATCAGTAGCACAGTGTGTAGTAAAAAATAAATAAATTATTTTAAAAGCAGTTGGGGGCGGGGTATTGTGTAAAAATAATGTATAACCATTCTTTGTTGCCTAGCCCATGTGTGTGTGTGATTAACAATCTTATATATGACGTGACTTATCTCAGGATCTGATGCAATTGCCATTCCCCGATGTGTCAAATCGGGAAGCTTTTTTTTTTTTTTTAGATGTGTGCTGGTAAACGCCGTGAACTATGTTCCTCCTTTAGTAACGACAATCTCATCGACATTATCGTTCTCCGTGTGTGGGCGCAGAACGACACATCGCACGGTAGGTTTATTCGCATAGTAGGCTGAAAAAGTGAGGCTCTTTTAGCGTCGCCTCCATGAGAAGTGAGATGGAGGTTCACCTTGTGAACCTTGTGGAGCACAAATGCTGCCGCTGCGCATCTTGTTCCGCATCACAGACATGATCGCTGGCAGTCTCCGGCTCAACGGGAGATTTTTGAGCTAGAGGTGTGTGTGACTAAATGATTTACAAACGGAAACCCCCATTGCCGTGCGACTCTCAAGCCACATCTGGATCCGTGCGGTGAAGTCACGGCACGGCAGCCCGGACCGAGCAATGCGACTCGCTCGCTGGTCTTTTGTAAGTTTGTCAGCGGTACACCTACAAGTTATACATCGCACACCAAAGTTTTCCCGGAGTGGCTTATACGGTAGAAGTCGACTTATACTTACTCAGATGCAGAGCAACAGGCAGGATGAAGAGGCAAGCGGAATTCGTTAATGATGACATTCTGGAAAAAGACTTCGGTTCGGTGAGAGGAGGGGGAGGGGAGGGAGAACAAAAAAAAAAGAAAAAGAAAAAGAAAGCCCGGTTTCCTCCTGTGGTAACGGCGTGTATTACGATGGCTAGAGGACGGATCCTCGTCGCTCGTGGCGGATGGTTTGGTACTCCCCGCTTCGGTGGTTCGTTATCAATGAGGTGAGGACAGCAATTGAGTGTCGAGCGTCCGGCCGCGTGAGTGCTGCTGAGCTAGAGGGGGGAGGAGGCAGCGGTGGTGCTGAGGAGGGGACGCTCTGCAGCTGCCAAACTCCAATTAACACAGATCTCATTGTGCTTCAGCATCCCCTTCATCTCCACACATAGGGGGACCAAACCAATCCGTCAGTTAGGCTTCATCATGCGGCCGTATGTACACAAGGACGACGAATAAATTGAACAGGTTTTTATTTATTATTTCAAAAAACGTTTTAGGGTAAAAGAAACTAAAATGTACAACATAATCCACCAAGCATTCGGGGGGGGGGGGGGGGGGGGGGGATAAACAAGTCTGTCACACACCGAGAGAGGAAAAAAGACAGATATTTAACAATTTCTTTAGCGTTAAACTAAGTCGAGGAAAATATAGAGTCGCGTTTATGTGCAAAGCCTTCTAGCTGAAACTCTGGTCTCTAGATCTCAAAACGAATGCTTTTCAGTTGTTGGGTTTTTTTTTCTTTTCTTTCCATTAGCAGAGAAGACAATATATCCAAACGCAGTATAAACTTAGCCATACCTGCTCTCCCTCTGCCATTTAAAATGCAGAGTGCAGAGGAACGCCGAGCTAGGCTAGGCCGGAGGAGAACGACGGAACATTTTCTAATTTGGTACAATAAAAGATGGGTCGTTAAGAGGACCACTTGACCATGGACGCCCGTTTTATGTCCTTCCAAATCACAACCTTGGTAAGGAAGAAAGAGAGAGAGAGAAACAAAAACAAACAAAAAAAAATACTGGGTTTCATTATCAATTTATGAGAATGAAAAAAGTTAAACCTTGGGCGAAAGACGCAGGCGTTCACTCCTCGTACGCAGCTTCAAACCGGCAGGCTTCTCCCAGGGGGGGGGGGGGCGAGGGTGTCATCAAGCCACAATCAACCCCGCGTCTGCAGAGCGACTGCAATATAGGTAACCACACGGACGCAGCAAAGTGCCTCTCGTCGTGGATGTAAATCAACAGGGACTCTTAAGGGAGGAATGGGAAACCGTTCCTCAGCCAGTAATCGACGGCGTGAACGGGCGGGGGGGGGGGGGGGGGTTTGAGGGAACAAAGAGATAAATACACACGCACACAAACAGGCAAACATGTTCAGAACTCCTTTTGAGAACCAGGCCACAATGGTAGAAGGCCTTCAACCGAGACGGTAGGATCCCCCCCCCCCCAAAACTCAACCTTGCATACAGAGGCAGACAAATGAGACCGTTCAACAAATCCGAAACAGAGAACATTCCTACAAAGGTTCAAATTGTAAAGTTAGCAAATATGGTGCAATTGGCCGTGTGTGGATCCCAAGTGATGTACATACATTCTCCTATTCTGACACCATCTGATGTACCCACGTGGGTCACCGTCCAACCAACGCGAACTCAAAATCCACTGTAGCGACTGTTCGGGTCTGAAAAAGTCCAAATGTGTACACATTCAGACCCAAAGCGTTCTCGCGCGGTACAGTAAGGCACTTGACAAACTCAACCAAGCCGTCCCGAACATCAGCGGGCCGACGCCACGCAACTGTCGAGCATTTCACACTCCGCACACCACAGTGGCCGCTCCGCAATAAGGATATGTGTACCCGGGCCAAGCTTGACTCAGCGACAACTCTGAACATCCAAAAAAAGAAACGGGGGGGGGGGGGGGGGGGGGGGGCAGGCAGTTGCAAATGCTTGATGGATGTTGAATACCCACGGCCTGCAGTATGGAAGCGTCTGCAGTTTGGCCAAGTGCTGCCCTCTAGAGTCCAGACAAAGTATCTGTACAGAGGAGTCTATAAGCGTCGCTGGATAGAACAAAAAGAAAACGGAACGAGACGCGGACAAATATGATGAGCATCTTCCAACAGGTTATGACTATGATCGTGTTCAATATTGCAAGCATACAAGTGTTCCGACTACTACAGGTATATAAAAAGGCGTTCAAAATTGGACAAAGTTGACAGGTGACGGGGGATATCGCCAAATGGGTGTGTTGTACATTTGGACGGCAGCCCTTTTGAAAATGGATTACTTTCATATCTCAAAAAAGAAGTTGTAGCCCCCAAAAGATGAGGTTATTTTCAACAATGTCCCGCAGACCATTACACCCATCACAGTTTGATGCCTTTCCAATTAAAGACCAGCTGAAGGAAGTCATTTTAAATAAAAAGAGGAAAGAAAACAAAACAACTGAATGAGGACCCTTTTCATAAATAGAAAAAAAAAAAAACGAACATCTGGCTTGGAAAAAGCTGTTAAAGCCGACCATGTGCCAATTAATAAAACAAACATCAAAATGAATCGCCGCAGCCCCACGTTGCCATCTTGTCCGTGGCCACAAGCTGTTTCCTCGCTTTCTAAATATTAACGATCAAATCACTGATCCAACTGATCTGAGGCCGCTGAAGCTGCTGTAAAAAAAATGTACGGGGCGAATGAACAATGAGACGGTTCCACGCGGCGTGGAACAGTTTCCAGGCCAAGACGCTTTGTTCCTCGACAAAAAGGGTGATGGTTTTAGGGGGGGGGGGGACATTCTGAGACACTTGTGGATCGACTCTCGATGAGCGACTGCACGGACAGAAGTGAGGACAGCCATTGTGTGGTGAGAAAGGTGTTCCTGCCTCGCGCAGCCACGATGTGAGGACGAGCGCAGACAAACCGGTGCCACCCGCTGGCACTCACCGGGCTGTCGGTGCCACCAGCTAGTACTCACCAACTAGCACTCACCGGGCTATCAGTGCCACCAGCTAGCACTCACCAGGCTATCAGTGCCACCAGCTAGCACTCACCAGGCTATCAGTGCCACCAGCTAGCACTCACCGGGCTATCAGTGCCACCAGCTAGCACTCACCAGGCTATCAGTGCCACCAGCTAGCACTCACCGGGCTATCAGTGCCACCAGCTAGCACTCACCGGGCTATCAGTGCCACCAGCTAGCACTCACCCGCTCACACTCACCGGGCTGTCTGTGCCACCAGCTAGCACTCACCCGCTCACACTCACCGGGCTGTCGGTGCCATTAGCTGCTCACCAGCAGTTAAGTAGCCGCCGGCGCCGGCTTCAGAGTAACGCAAGCGAGGCGACCTTTCCATTAAAAAGAAAAAAAAAACAGGCCATGGTTCTTTCTGCGTTCCGGTCGGAGCGCGTCAACAAGCTTTGAACGAACAACCTTTACATGTCTTATAGACACCGTCCGCAGCACGAGGGGAGTGTGGAAAGGGGTTTCGGACCGTACCAACTGAACATAAATAACATAGCTCGGTCGGTACCGTCTTTTTAGTTTGAATCAGAGATCAAGGTGTTTTTCACACAGAAACAGGAAGTAAGGGATGCATTTCAAATCGGCTTGCGGGAACCAAGTAGGAAGTAACATGCGTGGACCATCGACAACAAACCCCCATGATACCTTGAGAACATAAAACCAGGAGAAAATCAATATTTCCCTGTCAGAATTTGCTGGATTATACAGACGAGGGGAACATTAAAAGTTAAACTATGGTGAGGGGATAGTTCTGTGTGTGTGAGGGTGGGGGGGGGGGGGGGGGGTGAGGAAGAGGAGGGGGATTCCGGAGTACAGGAGAGGAACAGGCTTCCTCACAATAACACTTGTAATCCTATGTATTCTCAACCTTCCAGTCTTAATCTGGCTCAACAGGCAGGAAAACTGGTGAGCGGGAAGCAATGAAGACAACCCCCCCCTCCCCCCCCCCCAAAAAAAACAAAAAAAACAAACAAAGATCCCAGTTCTATCTTCTCCTTTTCTGTCAACAGAGGAACCAACAAGGGGAAGGGAAGGGACCCTCTCCCCCTGTCTGGTCCCCGCCCTCCAGGGCCCGTCGCGAGGCCCGCGGGGGAAGCTAGTGGTTGACCAGGCCCTGCAGCATCATCAGCAGGCGCCGGGCCCTCTTGCTGTGCGGGCTGTGGGGGTCTTGCTGCAGGAAGGCGAACAGCTTGGGCAGGACCTGGGCCAGCACGGCCGACATGTGGTCTCTGGTCAGAGGGTCCCCACGGTCCAGGTTCATTACCGCGTCCTCCAGGTAGCTGCAACGTATGGGGGGGGGGGGGGGGGGGGGAAGAGGGAGAGAGAGCCAACCAGTCCGTGATTAATGAGGAGACTCCTCGCACATACAGTACAGAGGGTGTATGGGGAGGACGCCGCCTCAGTCAAGGGAACTGAGGGTATATTTTTGTTGTATGCATTTTCTGCTGGTTTAGCTCAGCACTGACGTCGACGGTTCATTCCGCGGCCTATGCAGGCTGGATGGAAAGCAACGGCACACAACTTAAAATCGAAAGCACGTCCGAGAGCCGCACACACATCCTGCACTCTGTTGATGAGGACTCTGAAGCCACTAAATGTAATAAATCCTGAGATATTCTCAAGCTCTCCAGGTACTCAACCAAACAAAGATCTCAAGGAGAAAGCGCTACACGGGTAGACCGTCTCGCAGAACACCTTGAGCGTCTGCAGCCGCGACATTGTAGGCGTCAGCGGCTATTATTACATTAGTTAAGGAATCCATATTTATTCATTACTTATGTCTCCTCACAGACGAACAATGTTACACTGCTAACAAGGTGGACAAGCCACCGAAGAACAGCTCTTCATGGGCGAGTGCCCATGTCACCAAAACGGAAGCCTATTCATTTGTATGGAGGAATAGCAACCGATTATTTTAATCATAAACAGCAACACTCGAAGAGAAAGTTCTTGTCTGCAACTCTTTGTCGCTGTAATGCAGCAAAAGTACATCGTGAGATGATGTGACAGAGTGCTGCTTTCGACGCTTTCATTGCTAGATGCATTACATTTACATTTAGCACGCATTACAAAATGTCAAAAAGAAACCAGGGCCATGCATATCATGCCTTAAATATGTGTGGTCAGTCATCAGTCATGTACTGACCAACATGTACTGACCACTCTTTAGGGCAACACAGTGTTCAGTGGACTGGGCTTTGTTTTGGTTGATTGAGCCACCCCCCCCCCCCCACCCACCCTCACTACAACACATGTGATCATCCCCTCCATCACATCTCCCTGCGCGCGGCACACAAGATGTGTGTGCCTCCCACTTTAAGAAAACCCTGCATTACATAAATGTGATGCAGCTGGCTTTGTGTCATTGTGGAAGTCCAAGCGAGCACCGCTGCTGTAAACTGTGGCCACCGCTGGGGCAGCAGCAGGGGGGGGGGACAGCTCCGCACAGTCGGGCTCACATCCTGCCACAAGCGTAGGCTCCGGAACAAAACTCCTATATAACAGGGTTTTCTCTCCCACTCAAGGCAGAGTGGGAATACTAACTCCCCCCCCCGGGCTGGCCACTGCAAACTTCAAGTTTTGTCCCTGTGGATGAGAGCCGTGTCTCAATGGGCCTTTTTGTTGCAGGGAGGAAAAAACTAATTTGACATCATTCAGCCCTGTTGGAGAGGGTGGGCGCCGGGCCAACTACCGGCTGAAATTGGGAGCTGGCTTATTGGGGCTTCTGCGCTAGCCGCCGCCGCCGTCCGTCTCCGGAGCACACTGTTGACCGACGACGCCCGATGCCCAATGGCCCTTGTAAAAATGTTGGCACACCAAACCGGCGTAGAAAAAGAACTGGCTTTGACAAAAGGCCGACTATATTGCGTCGTAGCGTTTCTCGCGTTGTCTCGGCCAAAACGCCGCACCCCGAACACACTGCAAAGACCACGGCCGGGGGGCTAACTGACGAGCTCCGCCGCTCTCCGTTCGGCTGCTGCTCACCCACACTTTGCTCTCTGCGCGCCATGAAGAGTAGTTCACGCTATTGGATACGTTATGGATTGTGACGTTAACAATAAGATGGGTAATGTTAAACGGAACATGCTGCAGGTGAGCTGTTGTGTGATAGGAGACAATGCTGTTCAATTTCATATAAAATGTCGACTTTTTGTATAAACTTTTACTTTCATGCGTGCCGTTGACTCCTACTACCCCCCCCCCCCCCCCCCTCCTCCTGCCTGCCCCTGGCCATGGGACCGGAGCGATCTAGAATAACAGTTGATTGGACAATATGAAAAAAGTGATGATCGCCCAACCCGAACTGTTAGGCTGAACTGTTCTAAACTGTTAAAAGTGCTTTCAAAGTGCTTGGAATTTAAAGGTGAACTTTGGAGGTTTCACAGATTTTTCGCAATTTGGTTAAAATCATTACACAACGTTGCATAATGAAACATAAAGCATCCTTATGATTTGAACTTAAATCCCTCATCATATTTTTGTTCTCCCCCAGTCTCCCATCAGCCATTTGTTCTTGTTTAGTAGTCATTCATACTGGACTTCATAAGTAGGCAGTAGCTGAGAGTTAATAATAATTTTCTCCAGATGGTGCAAAGTGACACCAGAGGGCCAATCTTAGATGTGGTATGCAGATGCTGTCCAAACGGAGACAGGAGAGCTCACTGCCCTGCGGCAGCACTGGGAAGAGGTGTGCCCACAGTCAAAACTAAATGAGAAGGGCAGACTAGAGCAGACTAAAGACAAGGGCTGCAGAGGTGCAGATGAAATCTGGAAATGGCATAGAAGAGAGATGGATAAAGACATAGAAGAGAGATGGACAAATACTTGGCACAGAGGAGTTGAGATTGATTAAAACTGGGCAAATACTGTTGGGGAGGGTGGGGTGGGCAGGACTGGTAGGGGATAAAATCATTGAGACAGATCAAATGCAAAAATATAATGAATAGAGGGGGCAGTGAAAATGTGACAATTAGACAGAGGGAGATGGTGTTATTACAGGAATGTTGGCGGAGCCATCATGCTCTGTCAGCAGCAGTCTACCGGGGGCTCCAACAAGGTTAGCGAGGTTAGCAGTCAGCGGTTTGAGCAAGAGGCTGTGTTTAAGATCAGCTTGAGCAGTTAGCAGCAGATACTGCGAGGATTTTCTGCAGACAGAGAGACAGGCGGAACTTTTGTTGTCGACACGATAATAGGGATGTGGAAGCAATGCCGTTCTTTAAGTCTAGATAAGTGCACTAATAATTCATATTCCCTTCAGGGCAAAAGGTATCTTAGTGGTTCTTAAAAATATAGGGCTGCAGCAATGAAATTGATAAAATTATATTCAACTCATTCTATTGTTTTTGTTGGGTCCATGTTGTTGCACAGTGACGAGGAGCTGGCTTAACAATTTTGGACCTGTTCTCTGTGCATCTATTTTAGTTTTGTTAAATTTGCCTCCGATATCAGAAAAAAAAACACTATTCACCATGAGTGCCACACCACACACACCACAGCAAGCAGCTGCTTTGACAGATAGAGTCCTACGCATGCTTGCCAATGAAATGAGGCCGCTATCAAGGGTTGAAGATAATGGCTTCAGAGCAATGATCAACGCCCTCGAGCCCGGTTATACTGTACTGTTCCCTCAAGAGTCCATTTTACTACGCAGATGGAGAGAAAGTGTAGCCACCGAAGACCACCTTGGAATTGCATGCATTACATCAAAGATGATTGGGTCCATTTGCCTTCCCAACGTGCCACTGCAACACAGACATATGGCGTCCAACATCACAGAGTGGTTGAAGGAGGTAGCAGCCAGGCATTAAGTTCCTCCTAGCAAAACGACCGCCATTGTGCATGTCAATGATGATGTTGTGGAGGAGACGCATGTGCTACGCACTGGCTACACCTGCTCAGTGATCAACTCTGCATGGAAACAGCCAAGCTTTGAGAAAAAGCTATGAAGGCTGCCAGATTTCAAGTTGGCCATATTAATGCCTTTGAGTCAGCCCTGGACTGGGCTTGACCATTGATTCGGAGCAGCTGCAGCAGCAACGATGGTGTAAGACTTCTTTCTCAGACACGACACCAAACACAGTGATCATCTCCACAGCCTGGACCAAAGGTTTAAAAGAGCAAGTGCACACACTGGGAGGGAGATGGATGCGCAGCAGCATGGCAGCCTCTGTGGCCAAACAAGTGCCACATTATCCACTGTTACTACAGCTGCCGAACCCACCGTCTCTTCACTTGACTCATTCCTCAATTCTGAAATCAGCAGTAAAGAAGGGAACGGAGAGTGGGAAGCTGGGGATCTCAACAGCCAAGTTAGGAATGAAGTCCTCACACACTTTGGAGAGAAGCCCCTCGCCAAGGAAGAAAGTCCATTACATTGGTGGAAAGCTAACGACGATCGATTTCTCACATCGGCCAGAGTAGCAAAGTCTTCCTTGCAATGCAAAGTTCCCGTAGAAAGAGAAACGGTTTGTGTTGTGTGGGAGTGTATGAGAATGCCTCTCCACTACCATAGGCTGTGGCCTGTTAAAGCTATTTGATGTAGCAAAGCCCTTCAACACTTAGTTTTTTTTCTTATTATTTCTTACTACCGCTCAGGCCCATTCAACAAACTAAATAAATACCAGCACCTTTTGCACTTTATAAAAAAAATTAATTATGCCCACGTTGTACACAGGTCTGTTTACCGTTATTTGTGTTAACGCTGTAAATTTTGACTAACATTTAAACTAACAATAAAAGGGAAACTATTTGTGTTTTGTGGATTCCGGCGATGTCCTCGCTACACACGGCCCCCTCGGTGGCTTATACAGGGCTACTCAGAGGAAGGACACGGGGGGAAAAAAAACGGCCGTCTTACGGAGGTTGAATATAATGATGCAGACAGCTGGTGATCCGTGGCGCCGTGCAGGACATCTCCTTGAGTGTGCGTGGTGATGGCTGGTTTAACCTGTGCACGTTGATTACTCAACACTCAACAGGCGTGCACAGCGGCCTCATGGTCCGATCGGTCTGGCTCGGACCAGATTAGGCTGCTTAAACACACTTAAAGGTGCGTAGATTGGATTTAAGCGATATTATTTGAGTGTAATTTTGTGAGAAACAGCAAAGCCTTCAGTCAGCTATTTGTGAGTGAAATAGGCTGTGAGAGTATCTGTTTCGACTGCACCGGCCTCTGTATGAGAAAGTTTAGATTTGAGACCACTCCCTGGTGATTTCCGACCAATCAGGGCATCTCTTCTTTGATTGGTTGGGGGAATAACTTGCCATTCAGCCACAGGTGTGTAAATGCAACACTTATTGATGGCGGAGAAACTTAAGGCAGGATGGAGCAGAGGGCACTCTTTATGGTCGTTAAGTTTCAAAATCGGCTCTTAACTACTCCCTCTCCTTGGCCTCTCAAACCTTACCCACAGCAGCCAGGAGACACGGCCATGACCAAAGTAACAAGATGGGGCTTTTGGACAACAACATGGATTGTGAAAGAGCCACATTATCCACCCACCTGATCTTGAGCTCGGACCGCGTTGTTAGGTTAGAGGAGAGCTGCTGGATGAGGGAGAGCAGCACAGGCTGGCTGAGAGGACACGGGTGCTGTCCAAACACCTGCTGGGAGTCGATGGTCTCGCACACATAGAGCACCAGGTTCAGATCTGTGGCCGACAGAGCCTGTGGTGAGAGATGACACCGTTAGCACCACACCACTATTCAGGGGAATGTAACAGCCCAATGGGAGGTGTAATGAATAGATAATATAGATGGTGTTAAGGCAACCTGTAGAAAACGAGCGTGACACAAAGGGAGAAATGTGACATTGCAGATAAGTGCAAAGGGTCAGGGTCAGATTGAACAAAGCGATGTATCCGCCATGTTTAAGGGCAACACCCAGAGAAGTTAAACGACTGTGTGCCCATGTATGTGTACGCACGTATCTAGGCATGTATCTAGGCATGCATGTACAGGCACGTTTTCACTGGGGAATCAACGTATACAAAATGGTGGTCGCCACGTGGCCTCGCCTGACTCTGGACGGTACCTGCTGGAAGGCCTGGTTGAGCTGGCCCTGCTGCAGCAGCTGCAGTATGTTGGCCTGCTGGGTCTGGTAGTCCAGGTGCGCCGTGGGTACGGGCGTGCCGGCCGCGGACCTCATGGCCTGCATGATGCTGGAGGTGACCGCCGCCTGCTGCTCCTTCATGGCCTGGCTCACCTCACCTTTGACGATGCGCTGAACCTGAGTCAGTAGGGACTCCTGCAGGCTGAGGGGGAGAGGAGAGCGCGTGAGCAGGTGGAGGAGCGCGGAGGCATGCTGCCAGACAGGCAGGAGGAGAACAACAGGCTGGCAGAGGGCTTTGTCAAAGTGCCAGTACTGCATTAAATGCACCCAAGCTCTTAGCCGGCTTGAATTCACTTAACTTTCTCGCGGTGAGGTGTTGTCTTTGTCTTTAAGACGTTAAACTTTCGGCAGAAAGCAAGTTTGTGCAATACTCGTTCTGTGGTCCGCTTCCCAACAAATCCATACCGCCTCGGAGGCCATGGAAATTAATTGTAATGGGATCAAGGGACTGGATCGAATTTATGTACATTACCCAAAGGGTTAAGCTCTGCATGTTTCTGCACCTCAACCCATTACACACCTGTTCAATAGAGCTCCCGTTGGCCAGCAGTACTGGCAAACACTATAGTCCACAGCAGTGCTGAGTCTAAAATGTGCAGTACAATTACCAGGTGGCGCCGTATATAAATCTCAAGCTTGAGTTGAGTTGAATAAGACCTGAGCTTCTGTATGGTTTCTTTAGATTCTCCACAAACACTAATGCACATTTAACAATGAACTGCACACATTTGTACTTGCGTGGTGAAGATGATTGTGTTTGTATACCCTTATTGACTACGATAGTATTCTGTACTTGGAACTACCAGTGGAAAATAGCCACTGGTACTGAATAACAATAACCGGCTTCAACCTGGTACTACATCTCTCCTTTCATATATAAAGAGAATGTTCTTTGTACACTTTCTCTGTTTAAATAATTCAAATAAACCCATAATACTGGTAATAACAAAATACCAATTTAGATAATAGCAATCAAGGCATTTATGTCAGGGAATACAACTGTATATATTGAGTCCCTACCCATAATTAAATAGGAACCCTTCAGAATGGCACCCTTTATGTCAAAGACACTTTGGACACAAACACATCAAACACATTTCAAGCTGACCAATGGTTGAGCCCCACATGCAGCGGGGATACATACTTTGCCACCATCATCTGGAGCTGGTGCTGGACCTCTGTTCGGACACTGGCTGTGACGTTATTGGCCAGCTGGTCGTTGGTGCTCTGGATGCTCTCGATCATCTGCTGGAGCTGACCAATCACAGGATCTCGTACCTCTTGCTCTCTCTGTTTCCTACTCTTGAGATGAGACTCTAGCTGCTGGATGTCTGAAAGAAAAGTCGACACAGAACACCAGATGTTAATACTAACTCAAAACGGTGCAAAAAAAGGTTGTACTGCCAAAACAGTGATTACACAATTCAAAGCAAAGCCCCATTATTGCAGTGAAATCAAGCCCTCGAGCGCCCACAAACACACTTGACATGTCTCAATTAAGCACCGCGCAAAAAAGAGGGATTAAACATAAAGACGCGCAGGTTCAATGCTCGGCGAGCGAGACGCCTTGACAAAGCGAGCTTGGAAGTTGCCCGAGGAACTTTGACCAGACATCTAGGCCATCCGAATAAGCATCTGCTCTCATACGCACCACAATCCAAAAACCAATCAGAAACTGCATCGAGGAGGGGTTCTTGTGCTTTCTAAAAACATGAGCTTTTATACAACGCGGATAAACAAACCCTGAACTCAAGCACAGTGGTGATTTTTTTTTAGGTCCCTCTCGTGCAAAAGAGAGAGCTCTAAAAGGGAGGACTTTTCTAAAAGAGAATTGGCATCGCTCGCTCCCCGAGGCTTTCATCAACAACTTTAATTAATTACGGGTTGCAAGCGGAAAAGTGGGCTGGAGAAGGGCACGGCATGCGGCCTGAATATTTCTTAATGTGCATCACCTCTGCTCGGAGGCCGAGTTACCTAGAAGACTTTAATTTGGCCACATCGGGGGTACGCCTCGCAAGGAGGGCTAACTGCTAGGCATGACGTCGAATTTCCGGCATCAGCCGCGCCCCGCGCAACCTGGCAATTACACGAACAAGGCTGCAAGGCTGTTGGTGTGAAAAGCACTCTACGCACAGAGTGTGCTCACGCTACCCCGTCCCTATGGCAACGGCCATGAATATTAAAAAAAAAAAATTACAATTACGGGTCCAACTTCTGAGCAGGGTTGAGGGACGTCCTCTGAATGCCAACTGGTCTTCTAAAATGATAGCGGTGGCATTGTGTGTTCCTCTGAATGGGGGTGGGGGGGGGGGAAACGCGGGCATGTTCGGGGAGAAACCTACACTCCTGCGTTCCCTGTTTGAAGCTGTCGTTGATCTGCTGGAACATGGACTGACAGCCCCTGTCGAACACGGGCAACACGGTGGTCTGGAAGGCCTCCTTGTAGGCCGTCTGGATGGTTCCCTGCAGCGCCTCGCACGCCGCCCGACCAATGGCGTCCGTCGTGTTCTGCAAACCAGGGACACTCTTGTGAAGAAGCTTTGCCTTGAAAGGATTCGGTCTCGCAATTGAATTCGGTCTCGTCGCTCACGAGACATGAACAGTGTGCAACGGTGTTCCCACGCATGCACACACACACACCTTTGACTTGACCACTTTGATCACGTTATCTTTCAAGGTGGCCTCCACAGCACTCAGCTTGAGGGCCACCGTGTTGCTCAGCTGGCTGGTCACAGGCTCCAGGCTCTTGGAGATGGCTGGAGAGAGAGAGAGAGAGAGAGAGAGAGAGAGAGAGAGAGAGAGAGAGAGAGAGAGAGAGAGAGAGAGAGAGAGAGAGAGAGAGAGAGAGAGAGAGAGAGAGAGAGAGAGAGAGAGAGAGAGAGAGAGAGAGAGAGAGAGAGAGAGAGAGAGAGAGAGAGAGAGAGAGAGAGAGAGAGAGAGAGAGCGCAAGAGACAGAGACAAAGAGAGGGGGGGAGACGACGTGAGCAACCATCACCCCGGTTCATAGAAAAACAACAAAAACAAGGAATAAAATGTTGCACTGGTCTCCCTGATGTTGCGACGCCACTACTAACTCCATCCACAAACACAAATCGAAAAAGACAGATGGAGTGCCTTTCGAGACTTAAGATGTTTCATTTGCCAAATTGCAGAAGTGGAATAATTGTTTTCATGCATTCCCACGGAAAAACATAAAAGTGAAAAACAAATTGAAATATTACGACGCAATAAAAACAATAAACTGTGAAGAATTGAACAATTTGAAATACTTCAATGAAATCCCATGAACAACAACTTATTGTGTATGTCCGTCTTACTCGGCGGGACCGTCTTCTTCATTTCCTCCCTCAGCACTCGGTCCATCCGATTGGTCAAGGAGGAGCTGAGGGCGTGGCCGAGCTGCTGGCCCAGCTGCTGGCTGAGCTGCTCCTGGCGACCCTGGCTCTCTGCGAGCATGCGCTCCAGCCTGCCTTCTGTGGCCGCGCCAGCAGTCAAGGATCACCGCCCACTGTGCGACTTGTGTTGGCATGGCAATGCGGCCCCCTGGCCCTCGCGCGGCACGCAATTACACGCAACGGAACAAGTGGCCCCCCAACTTGATGTATACATTATTTATGTGGGCAACGTCGTTAATTAAAATAGAAAAAACTCTCGGCTCTCGGGGAGCTGCAAGGAAATTTGGCTTTTGATGAGGAAAATATCGCCTGACAAAGAGAGTGATCACTGAAGACCATACATGAAAGATTAGGCTGGGTGACTGATGTTTCAAGGTTGTTTGTTACATCTCTATTGATGCACGAAGGTCACTTCAACCTTGTTCACATTCTGCCATTGCAGTGCGGTTTATGGATACCAATGGGGAGGCTTTGGGAAATATTCTCGGGCATCTACAGGCCTTCAACCACTGACAGTGACATCCTTTGGCCGTGACATTTGTTATTTTGGTAATGGCATGAAAGATACGCTCTTGTTCTTGGTGCCGGGCCATGACGTGCTCTACGTGGGCTATGACCGAGCTCTGCATGCTGTCCATGTGTCCACGCAGGTCCGCTATCTCCCTCTGTTGGCTGCGCAGCAGCAGCAGTAGCTCCTCGTGCAGCTCTGCATTCATCTGCCGGCACAAAGACATAAGAGACACCTTGAAATGGAAATTCCCCTTCTACCTTGACGGCTCCGATCCTCTGAACTAGTTAGCAGTTTATAAAGTTTGAGTGATCATCGTGACACGCACAAAAAAAAAAAAACTGTGCGAACGTGTTGAGCATTCCAATGAAGAATAATTTTATACTTTAGAAGAGAAAATAAAAGTGTCACTATCGTAAATCTAAACTTGAATGATCAATACAGTTATCTCCTAATCTAATATCTAATCATGGTATGACATGTCATATCGGCACAGTAAAGACGTGATTTCAAAGTCATCAAGTTTCAAACATGTGGGCGACAGCCTGATGTTTGAGAGACGCTACACTTATCTGTGAAGAAGTCATGAAAGAGAAGGAATGCTATTTTTCAGTCCCAGGCAATAGCCTTTAACAGAACTATGTGGGACGCGATTCAACTACCCCGCACATGCCAAGGCAGTGAGATCACAAAGAATAACATACCTGACCAGGGTCTATCTGGACGGGCCGAGAGAGACAAGACTCCCTGAAGTGAGACAAAGAGAGCGACAGAGAGAGAGAACAGATTAAAAAATTCAACAACGAATAAAACAACAACCAATTCACAACCAACGAATCGTCTTGTGCTACATCTCAACACCTGGCAGTACAGAAAGTGACAGACCCTTCGTCCTTCTTGGTCTTCCTCTTGAGCTTGGGGGAGCCTCGCGGTGAGGTCTTCCACTCCTTCACGGGGAGCCGGTGGGAGGAGCGCGTGCCACAGTTCCCAGAGGACGAGGCCAGGCTGGCCACCTCGTCGTCATGGTCACTGGCGGGGAAGAGACGCACACAGTGAGGCTGGGGGGGTGGAGGGGGGGGGGGGGGGGGGGGGGTGGAGCTCCCCCCCGCGTGGACGACATCAGACGGGGCCGTGAGCACAGGGCCCCGGGGAGGCCGGCCCAGTCGTTAAGACTGAACCTCCATTACGTGACTTGTCCCGGTGGCGTTCATGTCGTTCGGTACGTGCAAAGGTAAAGCCTTGTCAACAGCGTTGAGCCTAGCATACACTGGTTCTGGTTCTGGAGGAACACGTATGCATTGCATACGGAAGGAGAAGGCCGTATGCATTGCGACACGTGTCCATTCCTCTGAGACTTGGAGAATAACAATAGAACCGCAGTCCAGGAGACGACTGCTGGTTTAGTGCTGCTGCAGTACCTTTTTCTGTTGTCGAAGGCTATGTGTACTGATCAATATTATGAATTGCAAAAAGACTGGATTTCTGTACTGTTAACTCTGGGATTATTTTTTACCCAGACAATTTCCATGTAATTTCCATAACTTTTTAGAGCTTGGATTTCCAATATTGTGATTTGAAAAAAAAATACTGCATTTTATAAAAAATGATTTAAAGTTGGCGGAAAAACATACATTTACATAATATATAGGATCACTTCCAAACATTTTTGGAATTTCAATAAAAATGTCTTTCCAGACACTGTGGAAGGAAATGCTTAACATCGTGTCAAATAACCCTGAACATATTTATGCAATTGCGTGGAGGCAGTACTTGTCACAAAAGCTTCCCATTGAAATCACCGTCGGCTACAATCACACTTCAGTGATGACATCACAGCACACGCCCTCCCGTCTGTCTGTGACGCTACCGCTGGCTATGAACGCTATGAGCAGAGCTAACCGCAGTGAGAGAAGGAAGGGTACCTCTGCTCTGCACTGGCGTCCTGGCTGTCATTCTGTGTGAGCTGATACGAGCGTCTATGGTAGGGGGAGTTCATGTGGCGGTCCTTCAGCTCATCCCGCGAACTGGGTGACCAGAGACATAGAGCACTGAGGCACTGCAACACGTCGGAACGTACGTTTTTAACGGACCTCCTGGGACAAGCCCCCGGGTTGAGTTTCGTCGCCGCGGGCAACTCACCAGTCGCCCAGTCCGTTGTCCCTCAGGTTGTTCCTGGTCTCCCTGGTGATGTCGGGCGCCGCCGGCCACGGCGCGTGACTCACGCTGCCGTCCGACGATCCGCCGCCCGCCCCGGCGTTCTCCTGGGACAAGGCGTTCTCCAGGAGGGAGGGGGTGATGCTCAGCAGAGTATCCACCTCCACTGCCCCACCCACAGAAGCCGCTCCGCCTCCACGCTCCAGGGGCAACAGGCTGTGTGTGTTTGGGATTTTAAATCGTTAGTGAGGGTCACGCGCGGCACCCGGGCGCCATACAACGTAGAAGCGAGCGCTGGCTTTGTTCACCTGTTGCTGCTGGACCCACGAGGCGAGGTCAGGAGGTGCAGGGCGTTGGCGGCGGACGCCATGCTGTCGGCCTGCAGGGCGGGCATGGGCAGGGGCTCCGGGATGGAGACCAGGCCGCGCTGCAGCGGCAGCGTCTGGGAGGCGATCTCGGGCATGTCCTGGGACATGGCGGTGGAGGCGGAGGAGATGACGTCGGGGGAACGGGCTCTGGTCGGCGAGGCCTGGTGAGGCAGCAGGTGGGCGTCCAGCACCTGGGCGCCGTCCATGGAGAGCGGCCCGCTGACCGCAGCCAGGATCTGAGCGGAGAGACGGACGGGTGGCGTTCAGAACACGTCCCCGCCGGGGCACAAAGTAGCACGAGAGAGAGAGAGAGAGAGAGAGAGAGAGAGAGAGCGCAGGGGGGGAGAGGGCGAGAGAGAGAGAGCGAGAGCGAGAGAGCGAGAGCGAGAGAGAGAGAGCGAGGAGGTAGCCGTCCTACCGGCAGGCTCTCCAGGCCAGGGAGCAGGATGGAGGCAGCTCTTGGGCTTCCCGTGGAGGTGGAAAGGGCCAGGCTGCTGCTGCTGGTGTTGTTGTTGTCGGTTCTGATGGGGCTCTGGCCCACATCGTCTACAGCTCTGCAGAACAAGAAATAATAACCTCAAACTCTTGACCGGCCACGGTAGCAGGAAATCCTGAGCCGCGGGCATGAGTGGGAATACTTATTTTATATCAAGGAGCTACAACTACTAGGTTGGCCTAAAATTGGCACCTGTTGCCTTCTCGACCAAGAGGGGACAACTTGAAAGTGAAGCACTTTAAAAAGGAGCTTTATGCCTCTTTTAAAGTGCATGAAATAAGGGCAGCTCTTTAAAGGAGACTTTTTAAAGTGCTACACACCATTTAAATAGTGATAATCATTTCATTCTTCTATTTTGTCATTGTCACCTATTAGAATCATTTACATTTAGGGCATTTAGCAGACGCTTTTATCCAAAGCGACTTACAAAAAGTACATTTGTCAAAAGAAGGTGAAAAATTTCATTGCTGCGAATACAGTCAGAAAGTCACCAGAACAAGTTTCAAGCATTTCAATTGCTAGGTTAACCATCGCAAGACATACGCAAGAGCATGAGGGTAATTCTATTTCGGCAGGAGGATGGATGCTATGCAGGGTTCAGGGTTGAACTCTGAACAATCAACCTTCTGAATCATAACTTCTGCGCGTCCGGAATGACGCTGAATGACTCGCCTGCTGCTTGTGGAGTCCGAGTTGCTGCTGATGGCCGTCACAATGGTCAGGCTGCTGGCACTGCTTCCAGGCGAGGCTGGGACCTGGAGGAGACGCAGCAGTCAGCAACGCAATGCAGATAAAGTGAAAATAAATAAAGAAACATACATATAGAGTGTCAATAATATATATTCCCCAGAACCTCTAGAATAAATAACTAAGTAAAAGCAAAAGAGAAGCGGGCGAATAGAGGGCATGCCATCCTCCTTTTTTGGGGGGGTTCATGAGATACTTCAGGCCATCCGTACCGAGGTGCTAGGGGTCATGAAGGCGTCAGGGGTCATCAGTTTGGGCATGGCCACGCTAGCTGCATCCGACATGGACAGGAAGTCGGTGGGAGCAGGAAGCGACGGAATCTTCCTCAGGTCGCTTTCTGAGCCACTGCCCGAGTCTTTGTCGGAGCTCTGGTCGGTCAAGCGGTCGGAGGAGCCTGCAGGAGGGAGGGGGGGGGGGGGCAGAGCGGCGAGGACTGGGATTAGACCGCTACCTGAGAGGCTGGAAGCCTGACTGATGCAGGGAGGCTCTCCGCCCGCAGGTTCAATGGGGGGGGGGGGCACGGGTGGCTGAGCTGATTTACACATTCTAGGAGCACCTTTATGAACTGAATAGTAAAAGTGCATCAACACAACTCACCAAAACCATCGTTGGAGTCAGAATGGGGCAAAAAGAGGGCTGGGTTAGAACCCAGCCTGGGTTGGAACCAGATCTGGACATCTTGTAAAGACCTGTAAAATAGTGCACACACGAACACGCACACACACACACACCGAAACATGATTACAAAGTTGAATGGGAAGAGAGATCTTTTGTACTTTTCAACATTCCTCTTTGTAGAAAGATTGATTTCCCCATGTATGCTAATTTAAGCATTAGAATTGACTCACTTGGTGTGAACACAAAAGAGCTTTATCTGAATCCCAGACTTGGATTCTGTGGTTCCCTGGTTACCCTCTAGAAAACAGAAAACACAAATTAAACATATCGAGCCACTTCATTTTGTTAACACGTTAAACATGGATTGTCGCTGAGGTAATTAAGCACAGCTAAATGGCAAGACATTGTAATCTTGCGCTACAACAACCTCAGCAACGGGGCATGAACATCGATCACTTGTTCCACTTCAATGCGACGATAAAGAGCGCGCGTGTCGGGACAGGGCGTTGGGCGTACCTGTGGTCATGCTCTCGCTCTCCTCCTCTGCGGGCAGCACCTCCGTGTGTCTCTGGCGGCTGGGCGTCACGTCGTGCACCCCGAAGCTCAGCACGGGGTGAGTGAGCAGGAACTCGGACACGGCCGTGAAGCTGGCACGGCCCTTGTCCTGGTCCTGGTGGAGCTCCATCACGTACAGCACCTGTGGGGTGGGGGAGGCGTGCGCACGGTGGGTCAGGGGGAAAAATACCCCCACTGGAGTGACGGAGGAACGTGGAATCTTCCAAAATTGTTATATGATCAGCCGCCAATCTACAGTGGGGTGTACGTTTCTCTGCTTGGATCTATATTTTTGGCATACGAGGCCAGAACACAGCGAGTGTCCTGTATGAAACACATTTCCGATAGCATGCAATAAGGCTTCCTGGCTCTAACTTTTAACCAAGGAAAATTGATCTTTCATGCTAGTTTTGATAGAAGGACGGACACACCAAGAGGCGTATAGTACAAGTAATCGGGACACAATCAATCAACAGCGTCTGACCGACCTTCCTCTGCACGTCGGTGAGAATGAGAAAGCTGGCCGACAGGTCCAGGCTGGCTTTGAGGCTGGGCATAACTGTCGAGTTAAACGGGTCAGGTGAAAACCTGGAGAAAAAAAAAACGGCCACAAAGGAAAATTGAGTATAAATCAACAAACAAACCAGGTTGAGTCAATAGAACGTCAAATACTTTTTTGCAATGAACAAAACACAAAACGTTTCATTCTGAAGTAAAAAGGTGAGCGCTTAGAAGAGGCCTACAACCTGATGGTCTGTAGGCATGTCCAGGACACTGTGCACCACATCTTCAGCTCCTGGTTCTGATCTGCACCCGTTATCAGGAACCGCCAAAACGGAACGCTGCAAAACGACAGGAGGGGGGGAACCGTCGAGTTAGAACCGAAGAGTCGGACAACGGGACAAGCCGCGGAGAACGTCAGAGGAACATAAGAGGTGTGCACACTCACTCGGGGTCCTGTTTCTTGTGGTTGTCGCAGAACAGCAGGCAGGAGACGGGGCGTCCGCTGTGTGGCAGCCACTCGTGGAGACACCTGAGGGGCATAGAGTTGCAACAGACAGAGCATTAGACATTTAACAGGGACCGACACCGAGGGGCCGAGTCAATCCCCCACGCTCTCCCTAAAGACGTTGGCAATTTCCGAGTTGGTTTCTCGCTTACCTGGGCTGGTTTTGCCCGCCCTCTATGTAAATCTGCCAGAACTTGACGTAGCCGTCGTGGCTGGCGGTGGCCAGGACGGTGCCGTCGGGAGACAGGGCGCCTTCGCTGACTCGCTGCAGACGGGAGAGGCGTAAGCATGGACTTTCGGTCGTTGGTACGTTGGGTTTGCGCGGCTTTAGATTTTGGTCGCACTGCCGTGAATTCATAACGTGAAAAACCATGCATTTCAAAAGTAATAGAAGTGTTACAGGCATCACAGTATAACTCCTCTAGTTTTAATTACCATAAATGTTGGCTATGGAAAACAGATGTTTGCAATGACTGTGGGGGGGGGGGGAAAAACCCCAGCTTTGGTTAGAATGCAGTCTGGCGGGCCTCCGGGGAGGCAGCGGGAGCAGCAGCAGCCGTGTTCTACCTGACTGTGTCCCTTGACAACGATGAGGCCATCCTTCAGCTCTGAGTCATCCACGGGCCAGCTGACGTTGTTGGCACGCAACACGTCCAGGTCCCACACCTCAGCCTGGAGGGGGGGGGGGGGGGCAGCGAGAACACAACTCACATCATGCCCTGCTCTCGGGAGGGGCCACAGACAACGAGCAGAGGCTGTGCCAACGCAGAACGGATGGTGAAAAGACAAGCTCCCCCCGCCGCTCACCCTGTCCTCGTGAAGAAGGGCCAGGGTCTGGTTGGTGTCCTCCTGGTTCTCCTCGTTGTCCTCCAGGATGAAGGGGCACCAGATCAGGCGGCGGTGGGAGTTCAGGGGGGTGTCCTCTGGCCTCCTGATGTGAACCACCACCTGGTCACTGAGTGTTGCTCGTGGGTTAAGGAAGCTTCAGAAGGAGGAGGAGGAGGAGGAGGAGCCTACCCCAGCTGGTGATATCAAACTGTATACAATACGATCCTCACAAATACACCAAGACCATGAACCATGTAAAGGGCCTCTTCATAATCTTTGTTACATAATTTACCTAAAGAATGATTTACGTAAGCAGGTTTTTATCTAACTCTATAAGATAAAAAAGCAGTGCCATTTGTCACTCCATATATGTGTCTTCTAAAAGGAAGCCAAATAAAAGTAAACGCGTTACTCTAGTGCCGCCTATGGGCCCACAGCGGCATAATATTTGGCACACGGATGAAAGCGTTTGATCACCCTCTGTGTTAAATCGTTTTACTGCGGGTCATTTGTCAACGTGACGGGGATACAGTATGCTGCTGCTGGTGCAGGTGAGCTGCCAGATCACCAGGTTGCCAGCCTCGTCCACGCAGCCCAGGAGAGGGGAGTCCAGGTGGGCGAACCCCAGGTCTGTCACGGCCCCGGTGAAGCCCTTCAGCAGGGAGCGGTTGGTGGTGCCCAGACTCAGCACCCGGATCATGGCGTGGTTGTTGGCTCCTGGAGGAGGGCGGAAAACACAAGGAGATGTTCAGGACCTTGGGAAACTGTGATGAAGACGCCACTCGTTAATTATACAGTGCCTTGCGCAAAAGTATCCATATACCCCTTGAACTTTCACATTTTGCCACCTTACAGTCACAAACTTGAGTGGATTTTGTTGAGATTTTATCTGGTAGACCAACACAAAGTGGCGCATAATTGTGAAGTGGAACGGAAATGATATAAGTTTTTCAAAATTTTAAGCGAATATAAATATGAAAAGTGTGGTGTGCATTTGTATTCAGCCCCCTGTACTCTGATAGCCCTAAATATAATCCAGTGCAATCAATTGCCTTCAGAAATCACCTAATTAGTTAATAGAGTCCTCCTATACACAATCTATGAGTCCACCTGTGTATAATTAACTCTCAGTATAAATAGACTTTGTTCTGTGAAGGCCTCAGTGTTTTGTTAAAGAACACCAGAACAACAGCATCATGAAGACCAAGGAACTCGGCAAACAGGTCAGGGATAAAGTTGTGGAGAAGTTTAAAGCAGGGTTAGGTTATAAAAAAAAAACATCCTGTGCTTTTAACATCCCAAGGAGCACCATTCAATCCATCATCCAAAAATGGAAAAAGTATGGCACAACTGTGAATCTACCAAGATCTGGCCGTCCACCTAAACTGACAGAGTGAGCGAGGAGAGCACTCTTAAGAGAAGCAGCCAAGAGGCCCATGGTCACTCTGGAGGAACTGCAGAAATTCTCAGCTCAGATGGGAGAATTTGTCCACAGGACAACTGTAAGTCATGCATTTCACAAATCTGGCCTTTATGGAAGAGTGGCAAGAAGAAAGCCATTGTTGACAAAAAGGCAAAAGGAGTCCCGTTTGCAGTTCTCCACAAGCTATGTAGGGGACACCCCAAAATTGTGGCAAAAAAAGGTGCTTTGGTCAGATGAGACCAAAGTTGAACTTTTTGGCCTAAATGCAATGTGCTATGTGTGGCGAAAAACTAACACCGCTCACTACCCTGAACACACCATCCCCACTGTGAAATATGGTGGTGGCAGCATCATGCTGAGGGGATGCTTTTCTTCAGCAGGGACAGGGAAGCTGGTTAAAGTTGACGGAAAGATGGATGGAGTCAAACACAGGGCAATCCTGGAAGAAAACCTGTTGGACGCTGCAAAAGACTTGACTGGGAAGGATATTCATCTTTCAGCAAGACAATGAACCAAAACATAAAGCCAAAGCTATAATGGAATGGTTTAGAACAAAAAAAAAAACCCTGTGTTAGAATGGCCCAGACAAAATCCAGACCTAAATCCAATCGAACATCTGTGGCAAGATTTGTAAATTGCTGTTCACCATCCAATCTGGCTGAGCTTGAGCTATTTTGCAAGGAAGAATGGGCGAAAATACCAGTGTCTAGATGTGCAAAGCTGGTAGAGACATACCCCCAAAAGACTTGCAGCTGTAATTGCAGCAAAATGGGGCTCTACAAAGTAGTAACACTGGGGGGGCTGAATACAAACACACACCACATGTTTCAGATTTTCATTCACTTCAAATTTGGAAAACTATGTATCATTTCCATTTCACTTTACAATTGTGTTACTTTGTGTTGGGTGATCACATACAATCTCAATAAAAAACATCTAAGTTTGTGGTCTTAAGGTGGCAAAATGTGAAAAAGAATATTTGTTCAAGGCACTGTATATTAATATACAACTATAATATATATTAGCTATATTGACGATATGTACGCTGCAAAGCAATTGTAATACATAAACACATAAATATGTAATTCTTATTTGACCGGCATTTATTATGCATCTACTCAGCTCACAGAGAAAATAGCAAAGTGTTGAACACAGCCAACCATCACCTAAGCATACAATCCAGATTGTAAATACATCAATTATGATGGTCAACATAATCTGAAGGAAAACAGCAAAACAAGAAGGTAGATAAGGCAGCATAGAAATGTGACCAATCTAGCCAGATAACCAGATCACCCGTAATACACATCTTATTAAGAGTATGACACTATACCCACTCTGTAGCGAGTAGCAGTGGTATTGAAGTAAAATAGATATGACACAGCTAGCTGCGGCAAGACACACAGCAATGAAGAGAATGTGGGGATTACTGGTGGCCAACCCGACACACTAAAACATGAAAGCGAGGATAAAAACGTTCCACTGGCTTTAGTCTTCCAGTGTGAACGTTGCACATACATGCTCTTCAGGAATCTCACCTCTGATGGCATACGCCAGGAAGGAGTTTGAGACGGCTATCAGGTTCCCATAATAATACTTGTGCTCCCAGTCGTATTTGGCAACTGGCTGGATCTTCACCTGCAGAAAACAGTAATCAACAGTTCAAACAAAATACATCAGTAGAAGTTATGTATTGCATTGGTGACATCCTGGTTTTGTGTTCCTTCCCAAATGAAAATCGGCTCCTCGCTCTTTGAAGGTTAATGGTTGATTAGTTTTTGTAATGCAAAGGTGCTATGGAATGGCTGTTGCCATTAATGCATAGAAAGGCAAGATAGACATCGACGCGGGAATTGTTTGTGGATGCATTAAAAACAAATTGTGTTTCATCAGTTTACGTTTTGCATTACAGAAATGGACTAGTCACGTAGATTTAGGCAACTCGGAGAACTGACTGCGACTGTGGAGTCTGTGTCTGGGGGAAAAGTGTACTTAGTAGCTTTATGTAAATGCAGGAGGGTGGGACATTACTAGCAGGGCTGTGTACTAAAATTAAAATCCATGAATTGTGAGCCTCGAGTCTACCTGAGCTATCTCAGTCGAACAACCATGTTTCTTTTAGTTTTTTATATGCATTTTAACAATTGAATAAAACAGGTTGAGACATAACTGAATTATATATTAATCATGGGAAAGAAAAATTATTCGCTAGGACACATTTCAGGTTAAAGGTTAGAGATAAACCAGGTTTGCGATAAACCAATTGAAAATGTCAAAAGTGATGATCTCATTGTACTGAATTAATTGTATGTAACTCAACACAACTTAACGATATGTCAAGATCTGTTAATTGATCCATCGCGCGTCGATCTCACCGACCCAAGTGTAAGTCACAAAGATACAGAATATAAAGCGATCTTAAAGGCCAAATCATACTCCTGGGTCAGCAAGCGAAGACCCATGGAGACGGCGCTACACGAGAGTCCAGTACAAGCCTTCTTCTGCCGACCGCAGACGTAAGCGTGCAAAGACACGCACGCCTCCCGGAGTTGAGTTTAGCGAAGTGTCGCCCTTCTACGAGGAGACAGGAGTAGTGCGTAGTGTTTGGAAATGCCGAGCACGAAAATAGAATGACCTCACCGGGCGAAATTGCGAAAGTTGCAATAGGCCGAGCAATGTGCAGCAGATTTAAACAATTTCGCAACGTCTTTCTCACAGGCATGAATTGCTTCCCCCCCCCCCCCAAGCGGAGCAGACTCGCGTTTGTGGATTCCACTTCCCGGTTGGCTCACTGGTTCATGTGCATTTGGGTAGGCCGGCGTGAGGCGGAAGTAGAAACGCAGGAAAGGTTTACAAAGGATTTTCATCATGTACGCATTGTGACACGCATCGGGTCATTGCGGACATGCTTCCCGTGGATCCAAAAGTCCATCTTCAGCAGGGACTTCATGGGACGGCCTGCGGTCCAGGTCGGCCTCACGTTGCTAAACTAAAAACTGAAGGCCCGCAGATAGACAAAAGAAAGAGCGATTTTGCTCAGCGTGGGACTTGACCTATGTTTGTGCCTCTCGCTTACATCGCTTCACTAATGAGTGGGAATGTCCGACGCATATCCAATATCTGAAGGTGGATTTGGCAGAAATATTAAATCATATTTAGCGATGCGTGATAAATATAACTCTGAACAATTATTGTCTGCCAAGGGTAAATTTGTATTATTATGCAATATTGTGATAAAGAAAAACAACAAAAACAGTAATTTGAAGCCAATATCGCTTGGCTTAACTTGAAGGCTTCACAAGTGCTGCAGGCTGGTGTAAAACCCCTGAGTAGAGCCTCGTGTGTGGAAGCAGCAGGGTAGGGAAATAAACAGCAAACATGTCATCCCGGTTTGGAGATTTTTCAGTCGCGGAAGACAATAGCATGATTGCAATATGCAATACATGTTCAGCTGGGGACCCAAAAGGAGGGAAAATGTCTATTAGTTTTAACTGGGGAAGTGGGGGGGAATACCAAAGAACTCTTATCGAGTACAAATCGAAATGAATTTCCACCAATGTACACGTTTGGAAAATCATGTGCAGTCTAGTTACAGCAACAGTGGAGCTTCACTGGCCAAGCAGTTTTTTAGCTACTTTTCACTGCAGTGATTCACTTCTATACGGAAACTTGAAATGTGAGTATCTGGTTTAATTGTATTTTAGTTAGGCGTATCATTAAGGGCTGGAAACATTGTAATTCGCCTATTGTGCAGAAATATTGACCCAATGATGTCTCCAGAGAAAACCGTGCTTATTAATTTGTTAAGTAGGCATTCAAATCTCAATTCAGTATTTGAGTGATTTTGGGGTTTTTGTCAAGGAAAAAACAAAAACACAAACATTTTTATTAACCTTATTAATTCATTCACATATTTAGTAATGCCAATGCATATCTGAGGAAGGCAGGAAGAAGGTTGGATTCGATTTCCTCCAAATATTCCAATAGTTTCCCATGTATAAATGGCGCGAGACATACTACACATATTCATAAGCTGTTTAAAAAACAAGTTTAATAGAAAGATGTGTCTATTTTTGACGCCATCAAAAATCCTATTCGATATGAAATATCGAATAACCCTGGCATACAGCAATCATGTGGTGCCGCCAGAGCCTGCTAGAATGTCATTAGAAATGCTTTAACATAGATTCTAAAAGAAACTCAAAGCCAATGCAGTGAAGCCAAACTTGGTGAGACGTGTGGGAAGCGTTTTGTTTTGGTCAATAGTCTAGCAGCTTCATTTTTTTTTTTAATCACTTGGAGCTGCTCCCTTGCTTTATGATTTAGGCAAATGAACAAGGCATTGTAGTAACGAGGCAGAAGGCTATAAGAGCGCAAATCCTTTTCGCTAAAAATACATCTGGACTAACTCTTTAAACATTGTTTACGTGTCGGTCCAGGCTCAAGGATAACCAGGATGACCTTCCAGGGAACTGATTTTATGCTGGGAGTCAGGGGAGTAGCTGTATCTGTTTTGAGACATGTTGAGGGGCATCATAGTTGTCACAGTTGCATTTTAAGATGTTTTGGGATATCCAACTTTTTTTCCTTTTTGATGTTGTATATATTGCAGCTAATTTACTAGTGTCAGAGGGTTTGAAAGAAATGTACAGCTGTGTATCCCTGCGTAGCTATGGGAGGAGATGACATTATATGCGCCATGGGTAAAATGTACAGTGGACACAGAACCGGTCTCAAGATCGATCCTTGTGGTATCAGTTGGTTGCTGTAAGCTCACCGCCAGATGCCCCTAATTGCTAATCGCTGCACCTTTAAAATTTACCTCAGTGTTCGACAAATGTTATGGTTGGATTTAGTTTGTCTGTCACCTTAGCTTGCTTCAGTAACCCGATTGCCATAGTGGAATGCAAAACAAAATGGGGACAATTATGAATGAATAAAAAATACCTCTTAATAATAATCAAAGTCAATAATTTAATAATCATATTGAACTGACAAATTTGAGTCGACTTGGACAACGACTTGGAGTCGGGCACCTTTCTAGTAACCGAAGTAGTCTTACCTTGTTGCTTCCTCGAGCTTTGCTGTCGATGCTAGAATCTCGACTGGCCACAATCTCCACATTGTTGGAGACAAAGGAGATGCAAGTGGACCCATCATCACCAGACAGGCAGCTTCAGCAAAAACAACATATATATCAAAATAAATCACAGATATGCATGTGCCCCTTGAAAATGCTGATTGCCTAGTCAGCATGGGCTCTTTTGTCTAAATAATGGGCAAAGGCATTTAATTTACTGACTAGAGCTGTATTCACAGTTTGAATTCATCATGGACATCAAACAGGGAACACTGTAGGACAGTCAATGGTGGGTCTAGTGATGTTAACACTGAAAAGCGAGGCATAACAAGAGCGTGCCTTTTGACGTCCTGCTTTAGATTTATTACATGAAGTGGATATTTGTTTAATATCCATTATTTTTCAAATTTCACATCAGTTCTCTTATGTTATGGATTTAGCCTATGGATTCATCATTTCAACCTACTTCTGAAACACTTTAAATGTATGGTAAATGTATGGTCAAAAATCCTAGTTTAACCAAGCACAAGGTTCAAAACTGATGCAACAGTACACATTGTTACTCTGCTGAGAAAAAAATTAGCACACCAGTACCTAGCTATTAAACAATTACAATGACCATTATTATAACACTGATACAGGTGATAGCCTCCTCTTAAGCTAGGCTAAAATTCATTCATTAGTCAGAATTCAAGAAAATATGTGTTTTTGGTTTTTAATTGATGGTAGATCTAGTGGTGCTAGTGTCTTCAAAGCACCAAGCATGTGTAGATGTATTCCTCAAGTTATCCTGTTGATAACTTGAGATCCTCCAGATCTTAAATTGGAAATGAAACCAGATTGCACTTACTTCACATTTAGAATGTACCTAATAACAGGAACTGGGCCTCATTTACTAATTTTCTTGACATTAATATAACTCCTTACATTGTCTGAGTCTCTCGAGAATTGATGGTGTCTGCTGCACAGGGTCCAATATTGTCAACCATGGTGGACCGGTCACCAGTTCCTAGAAGACCTGCTGCTCCCAAAAGTCCATTCAGATCCCCGTTGAAAGACGTCTTTCTTGGGCTGTCACTCGACGCCACATCTGAGGGGGGGGAAATTTACCCAAAGTCAATAGAACCGTCTAACATTCTAGCCTTTAGATGTACACGTTCACACTGCCACTTGAAGGTACTTTTCTACTAGTTTTTGTTGAAGAATTGTTTGCAATTAGCGGTCAGATGGGACCGTTCGGACCACTTCTCCCAACTCCTTCCCAATACGCCACAACTGTGTCTACCAGCTCAACAGCCGTGTTAACGTTGTTGGGATGGACTAGTGTCATTTTGAAATTGATACGCAATTTTAAAACAACTGACGTCAAGTTGACGATTTGATAACCTGGTGAAAATTGTCGAGGCTAGACAGTTTGAAATGACCAATGTTATGTATCAATGTATCAAGACAGTTTGTGGCTTGAGATGAGCCCGAATGCAACAAGCGTTTTATTGAGAAAAAAGAAAATATCCACACCATTTATCATGTGTAACTATTAAGTAGACATTTTACTAGCAAACAAGTTCCCGAACGGACAAACGTAGTTTCGGTTTAACACGAACATCACTACGCTTAATTGACTACACCTGGCTGCCTGCATTGCAATTAATGTGTGAAACACTGCCAACAGCAAATACCTTGGTCCACAGTTTATCTACTTTTGTATTCGACTACTTTGTAATGAAGTTTCTTTATTTTTGCGCAGGCAGCTTGCTCGCATTACATGAAGAGACGGCTAATGTTATCATGCTAGCGCAACTGTTGTAGCGTTAGCCGGTCGTTGTTAAACCAACTTAGCAAAGGCTAGCAATGTAGCTAGCTAGCATCTTATTAGCTTCTGCGGCCTAGAACGCGTAGCGCTTTTCATTCTACTGCCACCTTACCGGCGCTGTTCACTGGGCGGTCAAGTTTGAGGATGTCCCGAAGATGCTGGGTAGCACCCTCAATGTCTATGTTGGAATTAGAAGCCATGGGTCAGGGAAGGGGAAACTGGGTTAGTTTAGGGGAGAAAATAGTTTCGTGATTTGTGCGATGCTGTCAGTGCTCAATCCGTTCACCCAGAGCAACCGTCTAAACTTCCGCTGCACAGACCATCTTCCTAAAGGCCCATGCCTCTATTGGTTCCGACTTGGATCAGCGGTCTACTGCCGGTCCACCCCACGAGTTCCACATGGGCAGAAAAATCGTTTTGTAATTACAACGTTAACAATGTGAAGAGTAACTAAATGCAGTTTAAATGTATACTGTAATTTGTTATATTATTGCCGTATTTATATTTTATAATTAATTCTAAACAAATTCAGTCCAATGGACCCAGACTGCTGCATATATAAAACAGAAAACCTACATTATTCCCAGACTCAAGAAAGCCTCTAGAACATATCCTGCAACTACATTTGCCTACATAATGTTATAAACATTTTGGTTAAGTTATAATGATTAAGAACAACATCAAACTATCAAAGACTTAATTCAATAGTATAGCCAACCCATTTAAAAAATATGTGTACGCCATGGAAAAAACACATCCTTACACCATTACGAAATAGTCCAGGTTTTATTGAATGACATGGCTGTGATATTCATCTTACTCTCAGAGAGTATCAAAGCAAAAGACAAAGTAGGTTTCATTATTCTTTGGATAGCTTAATCAAAACCTGACAGCATGAATCATGGCAAATGTATTCATCTTTTAGGAGATAAGGGTTAGTTCTAGAACCTACTAAGATGTGTGAAAATGCACACACAATACCTAAAGTAAACCTAAAAGATGTGTGAACTGAAGAGTAGCGTCTCTTAAAATGAACATCATCACAGGTCAACAGCAGTCAACAGCTCTCTAAGCAGAACCAAGTGAAAAAAAAAACAGCTTAGTGGGAACAGAGCAGAATCGAACCAAGTCAGTGAATGGCATCAGTAAGCTAGCAAATGTCTCTCTGCTCTGGCTTGATGGTAGATAATGCAATGAGGGCTTCCAGCGTCATGCAGATCAGTGGAGGGGCAGACAGGGGCATCTGATTGTTCAGCCAGCTCCCAAAAAAAAAAAAAAAAAAAAAAAAAAAAATTCTACTCGATGGGGTGGTTCGAAAATAACCACCAGCAAGTTCTGTGATTGACATCAAGAATCCAGGTGTTTGTCAAACAGGAGTGAATAAGATGGAAGGAGGGAGGGAGGAGTTACCCCTCGATTCTCCGCCCCCCTTCTTTCTTTCCTTCGCGCGCCGGCTCCGCCTCCCATCATTGGAGAGGGCACTCGCAGCCGCATGTCAGGGGTTGAGTGACGCCCTTTTAGCCAAAGTTGTGCAGCGCCAGTCTAAACATGTCATTGGTGCACACCCATGCATCGTTAATATTTTTCAGGATAAAACTCTGGTGGAATCCCATGATGGGGTCGTCATCCGCCTGCGAACAGAAACACAGGCACAACGGCAACGTTAACATCACAATAGGCTTTATGCCGAGCTCCACTACTTCCTGAACTTAAACAGGCTCCTTTACTTCCTGTCTTACATTATTGGACAAACTGATTAATCCAGGTGTGTCTGGCCATTGTTGTGACTACTGAGGTCAGAGTCAGACACACCTGGATTAATCAGTTTGTCCAATAATGTAAGACAGGAAGTAAAGGAGCCTGTTTAAGTTCAGGAAATAGTGGAGCTCGGCATAAAGCTAATTAGAGGGCTTGGTTATTTTTCCTATTACTTCATGAAGTGGCTTTTTGAACAAATTCCATGTAAATGCTGTTGTATATTAATGTAAAATTACCAAAAAAAAACAATTAATTTTGTTTAATGTAATTGTTTTAATTTCAAAACTAATATATTTGGGAGTTTTTGCAACAATATTTGATACAAATGTATAATACAACCTCAAGTACAAACGCTGACGCCACATTTTTGAGGACTAGGTCAACATGCGTAAGAGTACTCACCTTTAGCTGCCCTACGACCATACTCAGGATACAACAGTCTGGGGTAGGCTGGTGGTCCTGGGCTGTTATACTGTGGGCTATTTTTGTGAAGGGCAGGCTCTAGAGAACACAGGAATCGAGGGTGCAAACACAAATCATCATGTTAATCTGAAACAACAAGAGTAATGAATAATAACAATGGTTGCATGATGCAAACGTGATTCCTACATCATCAACAGCCAAAGCATAACAGGATCTGTTTATTTTTGGTCAGCTCATGATCATTCACACCATTCCCCGCCATGGCGAAAATATATACACTTGAATTATAAAAAAAAAAAAAAGCTCACTGAGAGTTTCTCAACAATTGCTCTTTTTCCCTGGAACTGCTGTCCCTCCCACGTAAGGCATGACGCATCAATCTGGAAGGAGAGAGAATGAGAGCACAAGTAAGACGCCATTAGAAGGGCATCACACACGGTGCACACCTGCTTTTCAACACCGCGCCAAATGAGTTTAGAGGACGTGCTTTAACATGAGGAGAGGGGCAACGGAAAACACATCCAGAGCTGTTGACGTTCTATTGACAAAGAGCACCTGCAGGACTATACCTTACAGGTACATTTACATTCACATTGAGGGCATTTAGCAGACGCTTTTGTCCAAAGCGACTTACAATAAGTACATTTGTCAGAAGAAGGTGGAACACTTTATTGCTGTTAATGCAGTAAGCATGTCACCAGAACAAGTATCATGCATTCCAATTGCAAGGTTAACCATTGCTAGTGTACCAACATCTCTGGCCTATGACGCTACGTACTAAGATAGAGAGAGGTATGTATAGTATGTATGTTCTGGGGTTGCTAGGGTTCTCTCAGTCAAAACAATAAAGGACGAGGTGACGTTGTGAAGTAGTGCTGGGTCTGTTGTTTGCTGTTTTATGTCAGTCTGATAGATTTTCACCCATGAAAATCTATCAGACTGACATGTTCACAGACTAGGTGACGTATTAACGGTTTATTCACGTTAGGTCATGTTTATTCACATTATGTATTCTAATGGTGTGCTAAGAGATAGCCTCAAGTCACCTAACGTCACGTAACGTAACGTCATGTGGTGAATCATGGGTTAGCCCAGTGTTATCATGCTCAAAATCCACGGTATCCGTCAAACTCAAAATAAGTATGTGAGTGTGTTAAGCATTGGTATACAATAACCTTATTGTATGCATTAGACATAATGACACATAGTTACACAGCTTATGAATAAGCTATATTGATATTGAAAACATATCTCTACTAGTTTATGTTTCCTGTGTCTCCCTGGAAGTTAGGGGGTAAAGGGGATATGACATCAATGGCAACCGAATAAAATGCAGTGACCTTGAATAACACAACAGACTTCTTGGTTTGAACATATACATACATACATATATACATTTGTGTCTATGTATATACTCACATATATTGATCCAAGTTGTGTTCTGTCAGTGTCAAATAGTTGGTAGTAGTGTTGCACAAAGCTGGATCCTATCTGTTCCCATAGAGGCTTGTCTCCCATCCTGAATCACCTGCAGCAGGCACTGGAATGGGCAGACCAGGTCATGGTTGTTCTTTAGCAAACATTTGCATTTAGTTTTTTGGCTTCTGAAGCATGACAAAAATACACTGTGATCAAAAATGTATACAATAACACTCTACATTTGAACGTTGTTGTTGTTGTTGTTGTTGCTGCTGCTGCTGCTGCTGTTGTTGTTGTTGTTAGATCAACAGGAACAACACTATTAGAACCTATGAAATGAATAGCAAATAATACATACAATAATTCATATAAACCTTATACTGACTGGTAGCATGTTAAATTGTTGTTGCATTGGCCGGGGTATTGTGGACCGGAGTAAGCTGAAAGGGGGTGCGGTCGCTCGAAAATTAATAGTATGCAACTTACAACAGCAGGGCAACACTGACGCAACACAATTAAAAGTGCTATAGTCCTAGGAAAGAGTGATTATGAAGCCCGGCGGATGTGACACTAACAATATACACCGCCGTGTTTTTGTAGATCGCCCAGGCGTGCGAGCATATTGAGTTACGCGGGGGCCTTCTTCGGTCCCTTGGGTGACCCAGCCAGTGACAGTGACATGTTACACCGTGAGGGGAGAGCACCGGGGTCTACAAATAAACCACGGGGGTCACGCTTTCAGTTCCACAGGCATGATCTCGATGTTATCGACAATCCAGAAACACCGCGCCAAGCCTCAACAAATCTGCACACCGATATGATCCAGCAAGTCACCGCGGAAAGATTAAAAGTCATTGTACATCTCGTTATTACTAGCGTATACGCTAGCTCGCTTGCTAACACTGATCAGATAAGGACCATATCCAGAGGTCCCCGGTCAACCAACATACACAACATATAGCACGAATAGCGGCACACTCCCCGCGGGCCTGACAAGCCATTTCGGACACCACTTCATTTGCGATATTTGTTTTGCATGTGGGCACTTTTTTTTTTACCCCCCCTGGGAGTTCTAAAAATACCCCGTCTGCTCAGTGTTTATGTCCACCCTCCCCTGAGCCTCTTCTCCGCTCTGGCTCTCCTCCGGGCCCGCGTTCACGGTCCGGTCCGCTGCAGGTACCACGTATAGGCGTGACCGACTGGTCTGGTACCGGTGCAGCCGGGCCAGCGGTTCGTGCCGGGGTCCCACTCGTTCAATGGTGGTACGAAACGCCAGACATTTTATTTGCGTGATCGCATCCATTCATTGTTCATGTGAAGGTTTAATTCGAAGGGGGACTTACCGTAAACCACCACCGCTCAGCCGCCCGTGAGTGCAGCGATAGACAGCCCCAGTGTGTCTGGTGGTCCGCTACGACCGTCTACGACAGACGCACGCTGAGCCTCGTAATCCGCCCAAAGAATCATGGTCATTTGAGTCATTAATGTATTGCCATTTGCTAGTTTAATTCGGTGATTATTTTTAAAAATACGAAATCGACAGCCTGTATTATTTCACGGCTAAAATAGTTAACCTTCAAGATTCAACGGCTACGTTCATGAAATGGTCATGTATGTGCAGTGAAAATGTCTGGCAGCTTTTCTGCTCGCAAAGTGGTTCGATGTCGATTCAATAAGCCTCACATTTTACCCTGAACAAATAGGACACTTATTTATTTTATTTTATTTTCCTCTCTAGACTTATCTGACAAAGCTGTAGGTAGGGTGGTGATCTGATCCAACACCTGCTTGTTGACCTGTCAGAGGGGATAGTGAATAAAGACCGGGTAGTGAATAATGAGCAATATAGTTTGTTTCTACCCTTGTCTTTTGTAAGGACTGAAATGCAACAAATAATTATGTTTATATTTGTTTTACTCGTGCCAATCACAAGCCTACGACCCAAGCATTAAACATCAAGGAAACTTTATATGAGATTAATTTTTCGTGTCATACAGCTGTAGCCAGTACGTCCAGGTAGTGGATCTTTGGCGTCTGCTTTGGCATGGCTGCTTTGTCATGGCTCATCAGTTCCATAAAGGATCACCTGGAACGTCAAGCTCTGACCAGTTGTGGCGTTTAAACGAGAACATCTTACTTCACAGCTGAGTTAAAAAACATCTGCATTCTCAGCGCCTCTTATCACTTGTCAGCCTCTGAAGCTGTCAACAGCAAGTCAAACAAATATGTAAAGCTCAAAGAACCGGAATATAATGCCGATAAATTGTGCAGTTATGTGCATCGGTTGGTTGACCTTCTTTCAACCACGTGATTTATTGTCGTCATCTAGTGGTGACAATATGAACTACAGTCCTATTAGGAAATACCCTGGAGTGTCTAGGCTTCTCTTTCTAAGTGGAAACTTACATTAGCCATTCTCAATGCGTCATGTTCTATTCTGCCTCGTATCCATGAAGTAGGCCTATCTTACCGGAGAGTAACTCGACTTTTCTTATTCTATTCATTTAGAGGCACCTCGATGTGTGTGTGTGTGTGTGTGTGTGTGTGTGTGTGTGTGTGTGTGTGTGTGTGTGTGTGTGTGTGTGTGTGTGTGTGTGTGTGTCAGAAAATATATTGGTGAGAAGAGCACGGGTCCGAAAATATGCACAGAAGGACAAATGAGAGAACGGGACCACAAAGATATAAATAGTAGCAGCTACATAGCTTCATATAAAACATTTTTAGTTATTTACATCTTCAGTTCATATAAATCATTGTAAAATAGTACCACAATGTTTACATAGTTGGATAGTTACAGCTAGAGTGCCCTCTATCTGGTTGAAAAGATACTAAATGACAATAATAAAGTGTAAGATAACTTAAGAGTTCAAGTCAATGTGACGTTACAAAATTTATTTTTGGATTGTAGGCTGTCTCTGTCATATCCAACTCTTAAATTGTTGCAGCCTCTGCGACTGGAAGCAGACTTCCCATTTCTCCCTCCTGTTTTCTGTGTCCTCTGGTAACTGTGGTTTACAGGACCCTGATTTGGGCCCACCCCTTTGACATGCCAGTATCTTTGTGATGCACTCCTCTGACACATACTTGTCAGAGGAGACGTGGATCTGAAAGATCCAGACACACGACTGTCTGTGAAAGTAGAGAATGTGTCATTGATGTAAAGCATTGGCTACATCATCCATGCAAACCACAGAAAAAAAAGTTATCTGCTAAATTTTTTTGTCTTGTCTGAACTACACAGTTTGGCGTTTTCATATTCTTTATGGGTAGACATTGAATTTAAGATATTCTCCACCTCACCAATGATCAGGGTCAAGCTGTTGATGTAAAGGGGTATTTGGCAGATGCTTTTGTCAAAAGACAACAATCAGTACATTTGTGGGGTTCGACATGTGGACAGGGACAGGAGGGGGATAAAGGTGATCGAACCGCCGACCCTGTGGTTAGTGGACGACCCATTCTGTCCACTGAGCTACTGCCACCCACCATGTACAAATGGTGGGCAGTGCATTAATACTGCATAGCCTTAACTCATTCATAGAACAACTAATTTGGCTTTACACTCACACACTGACTAGATGTATATGAAAAAACAAAACAAAACAAAAACCCTATGCTCTATTTGTTGTACGTCCTGGCACTTTAATCACTCTTTGTAACTTGGCACTTAGTCAGAGATGTTGTATACTAGCAATGGTTAACCTAGCAATTGAAATGCTTGAAACTTGTTCTGGTGACTTTCTTACTGTTTTAGCAGCAATGAAATGTTTCACCTTCTTATGACAAATGTACTCTTTGTAAGTCACTTTGGATAAAAGTGTCTGCTAAATGCCATAAATGTAAAGTTAAAAGAAAGATAGGCCAACAAGGGTTCTGGACACATTCAAGCCAAATAGACCTCCACAAAAAAGAGAAGTTACATGTAACTTTCAACAGTTGGTTGACCAACGTGCTGAACAAACAATAAAAGATGATGGGTACACAATCATAGGTGATTCAAAGAAATCATAGAAAGACAAGTTTAGAATATAGTTGCAAGCAATAATAGGGTCCTACAGGGTATGATGAGCACGGCCTAATGCATACATCATAGTAGACAGCATAGGATTTCATGTTTTGTGACACTATATGTTTGGTCACGGTTGGATTCAAACAGTGGACCTCTTGCACAGAATTGTAGTACACACGAGGTGACAAGGAGAACCACAAACATGTCTTCTCAATACTGAAATAAAAGGATATAAAATATTAGAAGCTTTTAAGCTTTGAAGAACAGTCAATTATGTTGTGTAAATCTTGGACTTTCTGAAAAGAATTTAACAATTTACTTGATTTTCTAATAAAAAGCATGGTTTCAAATGTGAAAAAGAAGAGTAAAGCTTTATAACACTTGCCATATGTCACCTATGTTCAGCTTTTAACTTCAATCCATCCAATCCAGTAAGATTGATGGTAGGCTTAGAGAGATTACAATTTTGTCATCACATTCACTAGCACCATAGCGTATTGCATATAACATTGGATATATTATCCTGAAGTAATTTACTTTATTTCTTGAATAATTTTCTTGTGAATTTGTTTTTCACATTTTAATATTTCAATTTAATATCTCATGTTTAGTTTTTTTCTTAATGCAAAATAAGTCACCTAAATCAATGCTTTTTACGTAATTTTCAACATCAACAACTTCCCATTAAGCTTCATCAGTATGAAAAACCTTTTATGATAGCAATCTTGAATGTCACACCAAATGATAGTGTCACATCATTAACTATATGCCACAAAACCAACCTGAAGTACAACAAAGTATTGACAATCTAACATGAGCTGTGATATTCATATTTCACAAACTAGATAAATATATATATATATATATATATATATATATATATATATATATATATATATATATATATATATATATATATATATGCTGTGGTTGACGTCGTTTTCCTTCAACAACAATTATGAGGCTTGAAAAACATGAAAAGGACTCTTTCAGTTACAAAAATGTAATGATTTTTCTAATATTATTTATTTTTTCCCTATTTTGTGTAAGCTGTCAAATGGCATGGCATGAAAATTAGGACTACTGTATATTTTTTGTTAAGGAAATTGTGTATTCTTTCCTAAATTGGCAAATGTATATAATCCATTATCACTACTCTCTTGAAATCCACCACCATTACCTGTGAAAAGTAAATATTATGGACCAACAATTTGATCAAGTCAACATCTAATCAATGTTTCTGTAGTGAATGCCATATTATATTGGCATGTGTTCATTCCGCATATTGCTACGTTTGAACCATTAAGAAGAGAAAAAACTACATTTCCTATCTACAGCGGGCCGACGGTGGAAAGGTGAAAACACATCAGAGAGGATGAAGCGGGGTTATGTAGTCATTTAGAAACCAGTGCGAACGGAGGGGACAGGGATTGAACTACAGTACCCACACTCCATAGTCTATAACTACAGTAATGAGCGTTGCTGGTTATCCGGGGATGTCACACCACAGCTATTTTCTCTCACAGTCCCCCTCACTCTCTGAGTATTACTTCCACAGATTGACTCAGAGCGTAGGACATAGAGAAATAAACTATAATACAAGACATCACCGAGCGAAATATGGCAGAGCGTGGAGCGGGAAGCCTGCTGTTAGGAGATCCTACCTTTAATTACCAGGAACACGAACTAAACGAGCGACTGAAACGGCTTTACCCGGCCGTGAACGAGGAAGAAACCCCTTTACCCCGATCGTGGAGCCCCAAGGATAAATACAGCTATATTGGGCTTTCACAGAACAATCTGCGGGTGCATTACAAAGGTTAGAAAGCAAGTTGGCCAAGCCTTGACATATCTTACGAGTAGTTGAAAACAATCATTTGATGACCCGAAGAGTCTCAGATCCAATCTGTCAAAGTCCTGCGGATGGGAGGGGGTCACACAGGCTCGAACCTGTAACACTATACGGGATCATGTGTGGGAGGGGGTCACTGTAGCCCTGCTCAGTCGGTTTTAATGCTCTTTCTCTGCATGCCGTTTTGTTGTTTCCGCACACGATCAACGTTTAAACGGGTGACAGCTCGCGACACTTAGTCTTTTGTGATTTAACCTTCAAAAACATGGCATGTGTTTATTTGTTGACGTGTGATAGTGTTGTATGTTCGCGTTACTGTGTAATGTCTTGCTACGGTCGACGTTGTGGGTTCCCCCATTAGAAAGCCACCAGTAACGTCTCAAAGCTGCTGGCCACCTCGCTAATAATGACATCTACAGCAGCTAGCTAGCATGCTATCCCCGAGCTATGCTGTAGCTCGTGGTTATCCTAGCTCGCTACACGGGCTGTTCCACTTGTCCTTGTTATTGTTGTTAAAACAAAGTTACAAAATGTCACTGCATGACATGCACGCCCTGCGATCCGTACACGAGCTGGGTATAACGTGGAGTGGACATGTTATGTTCCGTGATATAGTGACAGGAGAACCACGAACGCCAGATTAAATTCGACTTGTTTGTTTTTCTCCCGAGTGGTTGAGTGTTTCAGACGTCTGGTCAGTCGTTTCCAGGTGTTTTTCCTGTCTGGATGCTGACATGCCAGTGTCGTTCGAGCATGTAGTGCCAAAGCAGAACAACAACCCTGCTTTCCATGTATGCCATCATTTCCCAAGCACGTCAGCTCGTTCAGGACAGCTGCTACAAGGGATGAGGCCTTTGCGTTTAATATTAGGCCAAGTTGATCGATCTAGTTATACTTCAGGTGTTTCGACGTTAAGATACGACATGAAGTACATCTCTGAACAGAAGGTTAAATAACGGACCAATTCAGCAAGTAATTCCCAATGTAATTGCTTTTAGAGCTATTATTGGATCACCAGCCCCCCCCAAAAACAAAGGACGTAATTGTGTGTGGGGATTTTTTTTTGTATTCCAGAATATGCATACATAAATCACAAGGGTCAAATGGAGTATGTATTATAGCAATGTGATGGTGCAAAGGTACCATGATGTGGAGAAAACGATTCACTTGGTTCTGACTCGGTTCTGTGTTCTCACCCTGGTGATTTGAATGCTATTTTGACCAGTGTTCCAATTATCTCTGTTCAAGGCCAGTGTGCCTTGCTAGGCATATGATGTTGCAGAAATGTTTCACCATCTTTATCAAATCATAATTTCATAGGCATGTTGAATGAGCTTCACGTGGTTAAACCGACCTAACAGGTTTTACCTCCGTTTTGCCAGTGTGATGGTTTAGGCGTATGTATAGAATAGTCCCTGGTGACCTTTACCCTGAGCCTCAGGCCTAATCAGTTCAGGTCACCTCAACCTTTTGTTGCTGTGGTAGTGTGGGTATGGAAAGGTGGGCTTGCAGGTTACTATTTTGGTGCTGCGAGTGAGAGGCGAATGTGTTAATTGTATTGGCTGAAGTGGCCCACCATTTTGATATTCAAATGTAACTCATTTTTGCTGTCTTGTATGTTAACTACCCTTAGCTTGTGGCAGATGGATTTGCGAGATCACAATCATCCAATGCGATGAGGTAATTTTGTAGTGTCGATCATAGGGAGGGATTGATATTTAAGGTGGGAGAATAATCAAGTAAAATAGACTAGAAAGTTAATTTCAACATATAGGAAAACAATCATTTAGAGCATAATATTTCACATTTTATGTAAATTTGCACTGCAAACAATACTATCTATGAGTGATCTTCCCGAGTAGGAGTGTGAAATATCCTCAGTGCCACCACTACCCCCATAGTTTGTAGCCTATACAATATTTTCTGGGTGTATTCTGGGCCCTGGCTTGCCCTGAGGGAGCAGCTATCTCATTTTTGTTTGGTTCCCAGGTCCCAGTATGAATGACCTAGTGGATGCATATACTACTAACTACATGTAGTCTATTGGCCCACTGAGAGGTGCATTACAATGAGAACTAAGCCTTGCTAAAAATAGATTTCTTGAAAGGTTCACCCATCAGGCTATATACATCATAGACACACACACACACACACACACACACACACACACACACACACACACACACACACACACACATGCACAATTGCATACTCGCACATTTGGCCTGACATATTTTGGTGGTGATAATCAGGGACTATTGCCACCTGTAGTTTTGGCCCTAAGCCAGAACCCTAATCCCTCCGCCAATATAAGAAATTATGACTAATCATTTGCAGTACTTATTAGTTGCTTTGGCACTGACCCTGACCCTAATCCCCGTGGCAAAATAGATACATGTTATTTATAGAAAAAGCAAATGATAAACAATGACCATACACCTTCGTAGTCCCTAGTTTTGATCAGTCCTTGTCGTTTAACAATGTGTCAACCATCAAGTGTTTTGTTTTATGTCTTCACTCATACCACATATTTGAAAATCAGTCGTCAGATTGTGTGTGTTGATATGTGATGAGCACTGCTGTAGATCTGCTGCCGTGAGCCAGCCAGCTGTGTCGACGTTATTCTGAGTGTGTCCAATGTGGCATTCTAGGATCAGAATGCAGCTTGTGATGGGGTCTTTCAGTTACCAATCAAATTGTGTCAAACCGCACTCAGCCATCTCGTGAGCAAGTGGCTAAAACATTTCAGTGGATACAATTTTAAAGGGCAAGTTAAATAAAATGTAGGCCAATACCATTAATCGTGCAGTGATGTTTTAGGGTTTGATGGAAGAAAACCAGCAAATTTAAGTCAGCTGGCCATAGGGTCCTTAAATAACCCCTTAATTGACCCCATGGTGGATCGATTTGACCAATTGGCAGGTACAGAAATTCAGGGTTACGTTGCTTGGCCGGTAGACCCTATTGGATTCTACTATAACCAAACCTGGGTGATTCAATCAAATACGGGAGTACCGAACAAACAAAATCAGTTTATACTGCTAGCATAGTACATGTTAATCTATTCAATGCTAATATGTCACTTAACCAAAGTATAAAGTCATAATGTCTGCTCAGGATATAGTAATGTATAGCCTAATATAGGGTATGGTTACCACAGCCATATATTCTGTGCTATATCCTCTAGAGTTTCTGGAGTTGTTCTCTACTTTAATACACTTCAACTGGTCACTTTCACAGGCCACGGCAAGAACCACAAAGATGCTGCCTCTGTGCGCGCCACACATCCTATCCCTGCCGCCTGTGGAATCTACTACTTTGAGGTCAAGATTATCAGCAAAGGGCGAGATGGGTGAGTGGACCCTGAAGTTCTCCTGTTGTCCTGCAGTCGAGGTGCCAAAATACAATGGTATCAAATGTTTTTTTTAAATGAGAACACATCGTTGTTGTGAGATATGTGGTTGTTTTTAAAAATCCAGCTAAAGGAAGACATAAGGAGGATTTCCTTCCTCTGCCTTTGAGCAAGGGCATTTTGGAGACGACAATGACTCACTCGTTGATTCTGAGCAAAATTAAAGTTGCGATGCGAAACATTTCAACCAGCTTGCGGCGTTAAATTACCCCGACATATCTGTAGTCAATGCTGACAGTGATTTCAATAATGCTCTCAATAAAATCATATCTTATGTTTTTTTTTTCTAAAATTTGCTAGTCAAATTTGCTAGTCAAGCCCATACCTCTCTATTTATTTTACAAGAACATCCTGTGGAGGGTTCAGGTCTCATCTTTACTACACACTCCCCAACCCCCTCCCACACAGCCCAGCCTCGCTGAGTCAGTTCACGTCACACGGCTGCACAGCCAGTTACGGCGCACTGTTCCGGGGTTTTTAAATTCTGAACGTCTCTCCTGCCTACTGACACGCAACGTTCGCTAACATTTGCATCATGAATGAACACTATTAAGGGCAAGCCATGCCTGCTGATCCCAATTTTGAGTGATTCATATCCTCCTGGCTCCCAAGGAAAAAAAAAAGGATTGATAGGATGTGCATGTGAACAAAAGTATAGAGGACATAGGTCAACGGGCTGGGTCTCAGTCATCTGTCCTCTTATGATAGCTGCTAAACTACCCCTTGCACTAATCCAACTACATTGATACTGATCACTGCACTGTGTGTTTGATATGTATGACTAACTGTATTGAAGTAACCCTGGATCAAGTACATACTTATCAGGGCTTTTTCCTGGCTCAGAATGGGCCTTTGGGGGGTGACTCTGCACAACAGTCAGCATAATCTACCTGAGGTCTACGTACAGTGAAGGCAATGAGTCTGTTTTACCTTATTTTACAAAAATCGAGGCATTTCCCTGTTATTCATGACGCTTCGATAAACTAAAATCTATATTAAACTCAAGTGAATTAAGCACCATTAACAAAACTGATAAATCTTTTTTTTTTTTTATTTCATCACAACATTGGAAGGCTTGTCCTGTAGTATTAATGTACCTACTAATAAAAGCCAAAATTAATGTGATTCCTCCTCGCTGGTGAGGGTGTTTGTGTTCATAAATCAAAGGTCCTCGGGAGACCATCATTTTAAAAGGACCAACAGAACAACGACTCTGAACAGAAGTGAATATTATCCTCCTCTCACCCTCTCCCCCGCCTCTCCATCCTCCACCTCTTATCTCTCCGTTCATTTATGCATACAATGCATTCAAAACGTGTTCTACAGATCCACCAGCGTAGAAGTGGTCTGTCAATTCAGCTGAGTAGCTAGCCGAGCATGGCGTTTTGAATTTTGTCTTGATGCCCAATGATTATAATCCGCTCACTCCAGCTCACCTTTTTTTTTACGCATGTACAAAATAAATAGTTAAATGTAATAGCCGAGTAAACGTTTGTACAAGCCCAAGTTTTTTTTTTTGTACTCTGTAAACTTGAGTTAGAACAGATTGAATGTCAATATGCCAGACTGATTATTAAACGATTTCGTGGGTTTGAAAAGACCCCAGGTTAATTGTTGACATTGTCTATGTGGAGATCAGCCGTGATGTTTGTTCAACTCGCCTCCTCTGGCAGTGTAGATGCATTCCGAAATGGGCCTTTCGGCCATCAATTCACATCTGTTATATTCCAAATGAGTGTGTAGCAGCTCTTGTAGCGGTATCTTTGTTATGTCCAACCAAGGGGAGTGCATACTAACTGCCGTGGCTCGGTGGTTTTCTCCAATAGTGCCCACAAAAGAACAAATTGCTTGGATTCTATGTTTACACACCACTGCATGCTCACTGACTTAGAGACGTCTGACTTAGAGACGTGCAGTTAGAATAGGCCTACTGTGTGAAGACAGGGGCTGCAGTATTATAGGCGGTGCGAGAATTCTGAATTCAGACCAACATTTGAGTGCAGACCAACATTTCAATAAGTCACGATGGTAAGTGTAGGAGGGTGTGTGTGTGTTATTTTGTTGTTGTTTTTACTGATTTGAACACAGCATAAGCGTTCTGTGTTTACACACCACTGCGCATGCGCTCATACTTCAGAATTATGTGCGAAGATGATGGCTGCGTTTTAGGCGGTGTGATTTTCTGACTTTTGAGTGCAGAGCAGCATTTCAATAAGTCACCAAGGTAGGCGTATAACTGATTGGGACGCAGTCTAAGCGTTTACTTTTGAATCAAAATGAAGAGCTCAGTTCCCGGTTGTAAGAATGTACAACATAGAAAGAGACTGTCAACTCGAACACGCATTTCACTTTTGCCCACTGAGCCAGTCCATTGGCAACCGGTGGCTAGAAACAATAAATAAAATCCACAATTCCATCCACCACCGTGCTCCTGACCAGGACAGTTAACATTCAAGAATTCTAACTGCTTGCCTCTTGGTCTCTGTCACTACGTCTGATTGGGTGCAGTGGTTTGTAAACACAGAATGCTTATGCTGCCTTCAAATCAGTTAAAAAAAAACAAAAAAATCAAAACGACTTATTGAAATGTCGGTCTGCATTCACAATTGAGATGATGATGATGATGATGATTATTACATTATCACACTGCATATTACGCAGCCCCTGTCTTCGTTAAGAATTCCAACTGCGCGTCTCAGTCTCCAAGTCAGTGAGTACCCGCAGTGGCATCTAAACGCACTATTGGAGAAAACTAGGCAGGGCGGTTCGAATGCGCTTACCAGTGCTGGCCAAAACAATACAGCTGATGGAGCTGCTTGCTAAACACTCATTTGGAATAGAAAGGATGTCAATGGCTCGCCAACTGTCCAATTTCGGAACACGTCCACACCGGTAGAGGGAGAGAATTTAGCAAAAATCATGGGGCCGACCGGTCCATTGACCCATACAAAGAACTGCTCCTGTGTGGAATCATTACGCGGTGTGCAGGTCGGTCTTCCTCAGCGCTAGCCGGTTGAAGTCGTTCTCATCCACGGAACTGCCACGGCCACCGAGTAGGCATGTGACGTGCGGCCGTCCTTGTAGACCAGAAGACCACATTGCACCCCAAATCAGTTGATTCAGAGATGACTGACTGTATAGGTCTGACGCTTTCTCAGTGGAGCTCTTTGGCGGAATGTGAAATCTTTTTGGCGGCCGCCAAAGAACTTCAAAGTAGGAAAGTGCCCCTGCTGTGGGCTGACGTGTTTGACGTGTGTGATATTGTCAACGTATATATATTCTGTATATAACATTTGTACATCTATATATATATATAATTGATTGAGGTCATCTTTGTCCTGTGTTTCTGCTGTTTCCATACAGGTACATGGGCATTGGTCTGTCTGCCCAGGGAGTTAACATGAACAGACTGCCTGGTGAGTGACTCGGGAGGACGGGGCTTAACCATGGGCTGCAACGCGTGCGTGCGTGTGTGTGTGTACCTGTGCGCACGCGCACACACAGCCATTCACTTTAGGTGTGTCCAATTAAGCAACTGGTGTGACCGGGTTAAGGGGTTTTTCACACGGTCACTTGATATGGTGTGTGGTACTCCTGAAGAGCAGTGCCTTGTGTTGTGTTTAGAAGGACTTGCTGGCCCTGGGCCAGAACCTTAGTCATTGGCTGTACCGAACTTTCTTAAGCCTAAGCTAATTAAAACTGTAGTACTCTGGTTCCATTTGGACTTGCATAACATCTTGAAGATGGTGGAAATGGGACGTTTGAGAGCTCTATAGGTACCTTGTGTAATGTACACGTAGATCACAGCATGCGTTGGCTCAGAACACTAAAGAACACCACTGACTGTGCCTTTGTCAAGCATGGCAAGTGGCATTGTTCACTTCTGTGGCTGAATGATGGAACACTATAATAAAGTCTACCTCTACAGCAGAGTGATGTTTTTTAATAGCTCTTTAGTAGGAATGATTGAACTGTCCTATTGTTGGACACAGCCAGGAATATCCGCTCTCGGTGAGCCCATTCGGATTTTCGAAATTAATCTAATATAGAAATGTATTAGAAATGTTTTCTGATGCAAGACAGCTGGGGCCATCGCTATTGGACCCCAGAAATGTATGTTAAAGACAAATTCAATGAAAATGGATGTGTTGGTTTAATGTGTTGGTATTTATGCCATTCATGTCATTCCGAATGTGACAATGCTGCTGTCAGAGATGTGTAGGCCACACCCTGGCCTTGCTGCGAGGTCACCTCTAGGGCCCGCTCGGTGGTTCCCCTGGGGTTCACGGGCGAGCTTCCGGCAGGTACCGGGGTTGAGTTGAGGGCCCGTCAGGATTAGCAGGGTGAATAGGGTTGTACGTCGCTGGATGGGGTGAAAGTGCAGCGGTTTGCAGTCTGTGAGCATGTCCGGACATGTCAGGGAGGGTACTACTGCGCTCCTATGGATGGATGTCACAGCAGCGTGGGCTAAAAGGAAAATAAAAACCTCAACCCACAAAATGAGCCTAGTCTGACCTAAAACGTACGTGTGTGTGTGTGTGTGTGTGTGTGTGTGTGTGTGTGTGTGTGTGTGTGTGTGTGTGTGTGTGTGTGTGTGTGTGTGTGTGTGTGTGTGTGTGTGTGTGTGTGTGTGTGTGTGTGTGTGTGTGTGTGTGTTCTGATTTACCCAGTTCTCACATGAGAATGTCTTTAGCTAGCCTATTTTCCTGATTTAGTATGTGGTGGCCAATGAACAAACACAGGATTACTACACCCAGATATTTAATGAAGGCGTGTCAGTGGAGATGTGTGTAATTGGGTGATCACTATTATTCATAGTCATTATTAGATACAAGGGAAATGAACGTGGAGTCGAGTTAGGCCTCCATTTTTGTTATTTGTGTTCATTGACCGAATAATACCAATGTCTTTATAATGGGAATAATTGAATCGTTTTTTTCTGTTGTCAAAATCGTAAACATTTCCTCAAATGAAAATATGACCATTAATAACAAGATATAATGGGGCTGAGTAGAGTCTGATGGTTACTCTGTGACTAAGGCTTAGTGACCCTGGCTAGTCTCTGTAAACCTGCAACCAGCTCATCCTCAACTCTCAGAATTTAACCAACCGTTCAACCATTGTGTTGTAAGAATGCCTGTTGACATGTTCTGAATCTATCTTTTGTGTTTTTACATGTGTTTAAGAAAATCAAAAATACTCAAATTGGCAATATCATGCATCCATTCAGGACCCTACTTGGGGTCAACTGATATTCATATAGTCTATAATGAATCTTAACGTAACTACCTCACTGGGTTGTTGATTTTACAAGAAGATGGTGAGAACCTTGAAGTGGTTAAAAAGGAAGTTTGGTGAACAGAGGCAGAACGGTTTCAAAAGTTGTGCTGCATGTATTTCCCATGCAAACAGTAAAAAAAAAAAACTGAACGCAAACAATACACAAATATTAATCGTCCTTTGGTGTTGAATTTCACAAAAGGGCTTAAATGGAAGCAAGCAGAGAAACATTTTGCATTCAATTTTCCATTCAAATATGGATTGCACAACAATAGCTCCACATAGCTAACCGCCTGTATACTGGAGATTATTTTTGCCTCATTTCCCTTTTGTGTGTTCTTCAAGTGCACACAGTTCTCAACAACTGTGCAGTCCTCCACTTGTTAGTGTTGGGGTTAGATCTCTGGGTTATACAGCCATCCGTCTGTGTTTATATGCACGTTTTCTTCCCTAAATAGTTCAGTGTTCTCTGATGCCGACCTCTGTGTCTGATCCTGCTGTGTGGATGCCTTCCCATTTCATTAGCATGGTGAGGCACAGAACCTGGCTTTAGAGGCAATATCCCTGTCAGCAGATGATCCCAATACCTTACACACACACACACACACACACACACACACACACACACACACACACACACACACACACACACACACACACACACACACACACACACACACACACACACACACACAGCATGCACAAAGGCACACTGCATGTGGCCGCTCACTGAGTGACACACAGATTCTCCGTCAGACATCGTGGAAACAAGGCTCAGTCCTCGGGAGTTTCTCTCTGTGTGTTGTATGAGGCGTGTTCTTTCACTAACCCCTCTTGGGTTTTTGGCAGCAGTGGACGGGCTCTGGTGGCAGAGTCCCCCCCCTGTCTGTGCTGGCAGAGGGCCCTGGTCTCCATACCATCTCCCACAAAACCCTCCATGCCTTTTCCCCTGACAGGGGATTGTGTATAGATGGACAGACAGACAGACGGATTGACACAGGATATTTGTTCTGCGGAGGAAACTCACGGACAAACCTTTATGTTGTTTACAACTCTTGAAACATCTCTGTTTGGTGCTTTTAACTTGCTGTGGCAGGGGAATGACCTTTGTTTGAAACTGACCAGAAGGTCCTGGCTCGTATTGAAGTACATTTTCTGGAAACTTCCCCCCCCCCCTGATAACTGTGGCTCTCCTGCTCGTCTGCTCACTGAACCGGCTGACTGGTGTGGCCCGGTTAAATTTGTGACTCTCTTTACTCACAAGTACTTTAAACATATCCGTGTGTTGACGACTGAGTGATATTTCCTCCAGTTACTCCCCATGTTGAGACACTGTTTGACAATGACTCATCGCGTTTCACTCACAAGCGCCCCCTGCCTGCCACAGCATGTCACTATTATATCTAACACGGTGGCGTAAATGTTATTCTTGAAGTGACAGTCACCAAAAACACGCAGTCATGATTTAGTTTATTTAAAGTAAATAAGAAAAGGGAATCGTCGCCATAGCTACTGTGCAAGTTCAGTATGTAACTTCCTCTTGACCTCAACTATTAGGAAGCTGTTATCTAGGAAAATGACTGTCAACACAAAATTATTAATCATAGAATTATTTTATTGAATATTTTATTACAGCTTTCCACTACAGTTTCATGAAGACAGATAGATTAAATGTGTTATACTGCAGGAATTAAAAAAAAAAAAAAAAAAAAAAAAAGAAGCTAATCCTAATCCATGCCCTATTTTAGGATGGGACAAACACTCGTATGGTTACCACGGAGATGACGGACATTCCTTCTGCTCGTCCGGGACTGGCCAACCCTACGGCCCCACTTTCACAACAGGGGACGTGATTGGCTGCTGCGTGAACCTCATCAACAACACCTGCTTTTACACCAAAAATGGCATCAGCCTGGGTCAGTGTGATTCCTACACTAAACGTGTTACTTCTAATGGACGTTTGAAGTCATGCGATGCCGGCGTGTTGTTTGTTTTTGTATGAAAGCTATAGCATTTATGTATTGACATGGTGTGAGAGCTTGCTTTTTTTTTCCCTCTCACTCCAGGTGTAGCCTTCACAGACCTCCCTGTAAGTACCCAGTGGAATGCATACATCTGGCATTCACACACTAACCCGTCTCGTTCTGGCGCTATACAACCTTAAAGGTTGTGTCCGTGTTTGTCATTGCGCAAAATGTTAAGGTTTAAGGTTATGACCGGCGACACAGTCAAACAAAACGGCTGACAAAGCCGCCGCGGTGGTTTCCGTGTTGCAGCCGAACCTGTACCCCACGGTGGGCCTGCAGACCCCCGGCGAGATTGTGGACGCCAACTTCGGCCAGCAGCCGTTCGTCTTCGACATCGAGGACTACATGAGCGAGTGGAGGGCCAAGATCGACAGCATGATCGCCCGCTTCCCCATCGGAGAGAGGCTGGGCGAGTGGCAGTCTGTCCTGCAAAAGTAGGCACGCACGCACACACGCACGCACGCGCACGCACGCACGCACGCACGCGCACGCACGCACGCACACACGCACACGCACACACACAGACACACACACACACACACACACGCACACGCGGCTCCATGGGCAGACTTGACTTGGTTGCCTTCCCACCCTCTCCTTTGTCAGTTGGGTTGGACGCACCGTTCCCTTTAACCCGTGAGTTTTTCTGTCCTGTGGCAGCATGGTGTCGAGCTACCTGGTGCATCATGGGTACTGCGCCACCGCGACAGCCTTTGCCAGAGCCACCGAGACCCTGATACAAGAAGACCAGAGCTCTATAAAAAACAGACAGAGTAAGCCCCTCAAACAGACACACGCACACACACACACACATCTACACATGCATGCACGTGCACACAGTATACCACAGTATACCGTTTCAATTGACCAGTTTTCACCTAATAGGTTTATGTTTTATAATCCCGCAATAATTATAGTGTACCTTCTCCTGGCCTATCCCATTGTGTGATTGAGACGACCTGTTCTGCTTCATCCAATAGGAATACAGAAGCTGGTGCTGTCAGGACGAGTAGGCGAGGCTATAGAGGCAACTCAACAGCTTTACCCAGGCCTGCTAGAACACAACCCCAACCTACTGTTCATGTTGAAGTAAGTTGCTAGAGACACAGGGGCGTCACCAACTAAATAGACCTCAGCCAAATAAATAGACGCTGATCCAAAACGGTTGTTTGCCTACAATGTCCAAAATAAATTGAACAAACCCAGATTGTGTACACAGTGTGTCGAGTTGAACACATCGTATTCATGTTTTCCACAAACGGCAAACAGTTTGTGGCAATCGGCGTTCCAGACTTAACATAATGGTTAAGTCGGTTTAGCTTGAAGCGAATAAAAGTGTTTATTTTCCCCCACCTCATGTGAACTGACTTCAGGAGGACCATGTAGCTGGAGCTCCATGGTCTGTTTAGGGTGCCGCTCTTTAAAAGGGCCCCAATTCTACCACCAGCAAGGCCGGTAGATCAGTCTACCAACTGACTGTAGCAACAGGTCAGCTTATCTTTCACACATCCAGGTGGGAACTCCCACTCGTGATGTCACTAAGCCAATAGGTCAGGGCAGCTTTGGAACTGGCTTGTAGTGGCTAATCACTCTCACACCTGGTGGTAAAATGAGGGCCCCGGCTTTGTTGTTGTCATTCAGGGGCAAAGCCGCCTGGCTCCCCTGTAAAACGCCCCTTCCATTCACTTTCAGTAAGCTGGGGACAGGTGTGCCGATTCAACGCAGAATCAGCAGGCGATTGGGTAGCCACAGTGTTTGCCACACGGCGCCAAGGTGGCTTTTCCCTGGCTCGTTGACGTTGTTGAAATGCAGAGCAGGTGTTGCGTGGAGCTCTCTCTCTCTCTCTCGCTCGCTCGCTGAGTGGTGGTTGGTTGATCCTGTGTGCATCGATGACTTAATTCACCCCAGGTGCCTGGCCTCACCCAACCCTGGAAGTTTAATCAGTCTGACTCGGGCCAGGTGAGGCGGCTTAAACCAGCCGTCAACCGCACACCCCGCCTGCCACACAGTCGATCAGGTTGTGCATGCGATAGCGCGCGGTTCACCTATAGAGGGAGTCATCCCACGGGAAAGTGGGATTCTGCCCTGATAGCGTGTGTCTGGTTTCCCGGTGGCTGTAGACAAGTGTTTTTGCAAAATGACAACAATAGTCAAATAGTCTTTTACATTTTGGGGGGGGGTTTTCCCTGCACCAGCTGTGCTAAGACGTGCTCACGTGTTGTCGTCCCGCAGGTGTCGGCAGTTTGTGGAGATGGTGAACGGCACCGACAGCGAGGTGCGGTGCTTCAGCGTCCGCTCCCCCAAGTACCAGGACAGCCACCCCGGCTCCCCCACCCTCAGCCCGCGCCACGGGGCCACCAGCACACAGCTACACAGTGGAGGTACGCCCTCTGTCCTCCACCTGTCTCTCCTCTCTCTCTCTCTGTCTGTCTCTCTCTCTCTGTCTGTCTGTCTGTCTGTCTCTCCTCTCTCTCATTCTCACTCTGTCTGTCTGTGTCTGTCTCTTCTCTCTCTCTCTCTCTCTCTCTCTCTCTCTCTCTCTCTCTCTCTCTCTCTCTCTCTCTCTCTCTCTCTCTCTCTCTCACACACACTGCAACCTTCTACATGCTGAGTCCCGTCCTCCCGTGCCCCCCAGACGCAGACAGCCCCACCTGCAGTAACGGGGTGACGCCCCCCAGCAAGTCCAAGGGCAGCAGTAAGCACCCCGGGGTGCCCTCCTCAGGTTCCTCCTCCTCCTCTTCCTCCTCCCCCTCTTCAGTCAACTACTCCGAGTCCAACTCCTCCGACTCGACGAAGAGTCAGCCTCACAGTGCCAACAGCACGCAGGAGACCAGGTAGGCAGCGGGGGGGGGGGAAGACGTGTCTTGGTGTTTACCTGCTCACAAGTCTCTAGGGGTTTGCAGCAGGGGGGGGGAAGCTCTGACCAGCACTATGGGACCTTTTCACTGCAGATATTTACTCCATGAAGCAATGTCTGAACGAGGACTAAAAGCGTTTGTCAAGGAGTAAACACGACTGATCCATGAGTCTGTCCGTCATGGGGATTTTCGCACACACGCACGCATGCATGCACGCACACACACACACACACACACACATGCATTCAAATCTCAGACAGCAGTCACTGTGTCTTAATTAACTCAGGCCACTAGAGGCTGCTAATGGGAACGTTCAAAGGCTGCCGTTTTAAACAAAGGACACGTCTTGATCAATTGGGGATTAACTGCGGTCAGAATCGAATCCTGTTTGTTTCTTGCGTCTCTTCACACTATGGATCTGGTCTTTGAGTTTAGTCCATAATCACTATGTAAGCATCACATGTCTAATATTTTCAGCGGCAGGCTGGGATTTGTCTGGTGTGTATTGCTCAACAGTATGATTCATAATCAGTAATCAGTATGTATGTTTAGTATGACGGTATGATTCATTATCAGTGTGTATGTCAATATGATTTAGAATGTATGATTGGTATGGCGGTACGATGCATACTCAGTATGTATGATTAGCATGATCGTACGACTCATAATCAGTATTTATTATTAGCATGACGGTATGACTCATAATCAGTATGTATGATTACTATGAGAGAATGATCAATAACCCTTCCCTGCCCAGTGCCGGTGGGCTTACCCCCCTGCGGAGGTTGGGGAAAGTTTGGTTTGTGTTTTAATATCAACGTTATGAATCTCAGGGGGGAAAAAAAAAACGAGTGTCACAGCAGCACAATTACACAACAGTGAGATGATTAAAAAGTGTTCTGATGTTCTACATGACGGACACAGAATTGCGTGTCTCAGGTGTGCATTTAACGCAGGATGTAGCAGCCGAGTTTCCTCTCTTTGTAAAATCATCACAATCATAGCATGTGTCGACTGTAATTTGTGCGTGTGTGTGCGTGTGTGTGTGTGTGTGTGTGTGCGGTGTGCGTGTGTGTCTGTTTGTCCGTGCAGCGACAGTGAAATGGAGATTGAGAGTGAGCACTATAGTAATGGTGTAGCAGAGCGCTCCTCAGGGGCGCGCATAATGAACGGCACATACAAACACCAGGAGGTTCTCCAGACAGACACCAACAGCAGCAGTAGCAGAGTCAAAGGTACACACACACACACACACACACAGCATGAGGTCGATGATCTCTTTCATTTACACTTGCACATGTAAAGAGTGATGAACCATCCTGGGCCTGGAGTCCAGCCAGTCGCACTGAGGCCAAACACACACAGAAATCATTTTGGCAAGCTGTTGAGTGAACTCAATTTTTGTGTGTGTGTGTGTGTGTGTGTGTGTGTGTGTGTGTGTGTGTGTGTGTGTGTGTGTGTGTGTGTGTGTGTGTGTGTGTGTGTGTGTGTGTGTGTGTGTGTGTGTGTGTGTGTGTGTGTGTGTGTGTGTGTGTGTGTGTGTGCCTTTGGGTGTGGGTTTGTGTGTGTGTGCGCCCAGATGAGGGCTGCAGCAGTAAACAGCTGTGTGGCGGTAACCAAGCGGCCACAGAGAGGATGATCCAGTTCGGCCGAGAGCTGCAGACGCTGAGCGAACAGCTGTGCCGTGAGTACGGGAAGAACACCACGCACAAGAAGATGCTACAGGTTTGTGCACGCGCACAAACACACACACACACGTGTACACGCACATGCACGCACATACACACATGCACATGTACATACACACACACATGTACACGCACACGCATGCATGCACGCACGCACACACGTACAGTACATACACACACACACATGCACACTGTTGGTGCAGCAAAATGAACAGATGTACACAAGATTTGTTGATCATTCTCCTTTCATTGCTTTTGCGTTTTTGGTTTTTCCAATCAATGACTATAACACAACATTTCATGTTCCACACGTAATATTTTTTCTATATATATATATATATATCTCGCCTGGCCCAGTATAATTTGCCCTGAGCTGGGGATCTCTACTCAAGACTATGACTCTCTCTCTCTCTCTCTCTCTCTCTCTCTCTCTCTCTCTCTCTCTCTCTCTCTCTCTGCCCAGGATGCGTTCAGCCTGCTGGCCTACTCAGACCCATGGAGCAGCCCCCTGGGCCAGCAGCTGGACCCCATGCAGAGAGAGTCCCTCTGCTCGGCCCTTAACAGCGCTATTCTGGGTAGGGGCACCCCCCCCCCTCCACACACACACTCATTGACCCTGGCTTCCACTCAACCAGGGGGTGCATGTACCAACATAAACACCCACGCATGCGTCTGAATTACTGCTAACTCAGACATATCTACTGCGCTGTTGATTAGCTTCACCTGTCACAGTTGATGTCCAGACCCCATGCCACGCTGAGTGTGTGTGTGTGTGTGTGTGTGTGTGTGTGTGTGTGTGTGTGTGTGTGTGTGTGTGTGTGTGTGTGTGTGTGTGTGTGTGTGTGTGTGTGTGTGTGTGTGTGTGTGTGTGTGTGTGTGCGCACACACTGCAGAGTCCCAGAATCTGCCCAAGCAGCCCCCGTTGATGCTGGCGCTGGGCCAGGCCACAGAGTGTGTTCAGCTCATGGCTCGCGTTCGCTCCGGCTCCTGCTCCTTCGCCAGAGTCGACAACTTCTTGCACTAACCCGAGTCCAGGTGAGGCCCACACACTTACAGTACTAGGCCACGGAACAGGGTTAGAACACACGCATCACAAAAGGTCATTCAGGTAAGTGCTGGACAGCGGTTAGCTCTACAGCTGCACTGCACTGCAGATCAACTCATACCTTGTTGTCACATGGCTACTTACTGTAAAGGTGCTGTCGGTAAACGTTGAGAGGTGGGAGTTGGGCGAACAAGAAAACTGAACAACCCACAAAGACGCACTCAAATAGTGAAGCTCTGCCTACCGCACCTTCAGCCCTGCTGGTATGATCCCTTACCACGTAATACTCCCACTGCCACCCAAAGCATCTGTGTTAGACATATGGAAGGTGAGGGATCAAGCTGCTCCAGGAGCACTTTCCTTCGAGGAGGTAAGGGAGGAATTGGAGAGGGATGTGTATTGGCCCTAATGGATTTGATTAGCCGTTTGCTAAGGGAGATATGATTAATGAATCAATATCAGTTAGAATGTATTCCGCTGGCCAGAGCTACCAGGGGGTTTGACGTGCATCTGGACAATTCAAGTCTATGCCCCTGTATGTAGGTATCAATCAATAACCCCAATAACATCCAATCACAGCATTGTAACGTACAGGCAAGCGGCGACAACGCTGATTGATCCACATCCTAAATCCGTGTATTAAGTTATCGTTCAACTGGCCAGTCTGCTCACACACACACACTACACTGTATGTTTTTCCTCTCCCGTCTAATCATAGCCTTGTTTTCTACCTCTGCGCAGGTTAACCTTAAAGCAGTGCTGAGAGAGGGCCTGTCCATCAGGTGGTTGTCATAGCGACGGAGGACAAAGCATGCGTGTGATTGGTGTGTTTTATTGTCGGGGGCGGGGGGGCCTGACGGTGCCAGCGGGATGGAGGAGGAGATTTCCTGTTCATTTTAGTATTATTGAATACAGAATTGTGTGACACTATTTAAAGATGATGATACTTCTGTTTTATCTAGCCAACTTAGTTCTTCTTTTGGTCCGTTTGTTGTGTTCATCTTGACATTTTAAGGATTTTCTTCTTTTGTTTTGACGGGCGATTTCTGAATTCCCCTGATCCTCAGTATTTTTTACACATACGCACACACACACACACACACGCACACACACACAAACACACTGCTTGGTTTCATCATGTCACACGCCACCACAATCCTCATGGCCTGTTGCCATAGTGACAGGTGTTGGCTCCTCCCACACAGGAAACGGGGGGATGATTCAGTGATTGTGCTCTTGAGGGAGACTTCAGATTATTGAGGAAATCCACACCGCTGATTTCCTCCCTCGCCGGCGATAAAGGTGAACACCCGGCGGGCTTCAGACAGACAGATATGTCCTGTCACGTTACGCATTTAAATGCTACTCAACAACACCCGTTCTCCTTTCTGCAGTACACGACAGCATTACATGGGAGGGGGGGGGAATATAAAGGCTAATGTCATATCCTGGCCTAACTCTTAGTGTCAAGCCTCCCTGAGTGCTGGCGATATGAACTGACCGAGACACCGTCAAAGCAAAGGCATCTGACGGTAGACATCGCTTCTACACTTTGTACACACCGCTTCATTTCAGTTAAAAAAAAAAAACCTCATACCTCAATTCAAATGACAACCTTTAACGACGGGAAATTCGAGCGTATAGACACACACACACCGAACGATGTACAGCCTCAGCAAAACTGACTGCCGTGTTCCCGGACTCCATCGCTGTTTTACATTTGTAGCTCCAGCTTCAGCCGCCGTGTCTGAACATGCCAAACGCAGGGATGCCCAGCGCCATGTCCTGGGTGCTTCCACACAGCTAGGAGGGGTCTTCCTGGCCCGAACCGTCATCACACATTGAGCTCAGTCACCGATCATACCTAGTCGTTAGGCTTTGATTGGCTCTCCTGCACATTCATACCTACTCCTTGGTTTTCATTGGCTCTCCTGCACATTCATACCTACTCCTTGGGCTTTGATTGGCTCTCCTGCACATTCATACCTACTCCTTGGTTATCATTGGCTCTCCTGCACATTCATACCTACTCCTTGGGCTTTGATTGGCTCTCCTGCACATTCATACCTACTCCTTGGTTATCATTGGCTCTCCTGCACATTCATACCTACTCCTTTTGTTTTCATTGGCTCTCCCACAGCTACTTAGATTGTTGCATATTTATAGGTAACACTTACGTTTTTGTTCTAGTTTGCATTTTTCACCAGGAAAAGTCATGTGACTTTTTGGTGGCACACAAACTTGTTTTCTGATGGTTTGTCGTTTTTTTTTTTTTATTCTTTGTGGCATACATTTTGTTTTTAATGCATTTGCCGGTATTCAAAGTAAGGTTAATAGTTTAAGGTTATGCTCCTCCCTTAATTTGACCCCTATATAGAATTTATATAGAATTTATAATAGGATCCATTGGCTACAAATATGCTGCAATATTCCAGCAATAGTTACTGTGTTTTAGTTTATGAAGGAACGAAACAGAAATTGTCATTGACAAACATACAAACCTAAATGGTCAAACCTGCTTTCCAAACTGCTGAACGTTCATGTTGGGGCATAGTCCCACGAAAGGTCAATAGGGTCACTTAGGGTCAACCATGTTTGCAGGTAACTTTCTATCTCTTTCTAACGGCCGGCGGGTTCAGGGAAAACCTCTGGGGCTCATGGTCAGATCGGACCAGCGTAGAACCAGTGACACAGTTTAGTTTGTTTCATGGCTCTGCTGAGTTCTCAGGTGTGACTGCTGGTCATCAAGAAGCCGATGGCTTGATGCAGTCCCATGGATTCTTTCAAATTCGTTCACGTTCGTATGGCAACTTGGAGCCAAACCAGTCGGGTAACGTGGAAGAGCCAGGCCATTGCTGCCATTTTTCTTTTTAAAGGACAAACTACCCCCTTGGTGACTTTTGTACCAAAAATCATGTTCTTATAGTTAAATGTTCCCTTTTGTAAGAGATAATGGCTTTTATGTATGCCTTTATCTTTTATAAAATCACATTGTTTATATATTCAAACCAAGATATCCGTTAGACCTTTGTGTTTTAGCTTTGCCCTAGTTTTTATCCAAAGTATCCCAGAAATAAATGCACTTGTTCCGGCTTGGCTCTCCGGTTATTTTTCTCCAGACCCAACCCAACTTCTGCCAAACCCACACCTAGCCATAGACTGATGCAAAAGCACACCGTACAGGACCCCCCCCATGCTATCTTCTGGCTACGTGTTGAATTAGACTAGCTAACGGATGGCTTTAAGACCCCCTTACCCCCGAGATGCTAACCGCCTCACGTCCATCCCTTTCTATGTAACCTCTATCTACCAGCGCTAATGGTTTCAAGAACTTGCTGTAGAATGTGTGCTTTTACGTTCCCATTCATACGAGAATTCCGTTCCGTTCTAGAGTGCTAGGGTGTTAATATTACATGTGAGATTTGTGTGTTTTGCTGTGGGCTACAAGTACACCAGCTCCTTTTTCTGCTAGTATAGGAAACCATGGCGACGCACAAAACACACGAGAAACATCTGCTACTACTACTAATACTACGTCTGTATAGGACTCCTGTTACACGCACGCACACACGTGTGTGTGTACGAACAAACACCTCTGGTGCATCTCCCGTAGGACAATACTGCTCCGTTAGAAGTGGAGGCTGCGTCTCCGTGCCTGTCAACACGCAGCCTCCCCCGACCGCGCAGGGTCCACTGTGGACGCACGCCTCACGTTTGAACCGTGATGCAGAAGAACCAAAGCCCCCGGTGCACCAGCGTCGGGGGGGGGGCGGGCGGCAAAGTCAACCCTAGTCAGCGTGTATTTGGTTTCCTTCTTTTTGGACCTTTTTTTTTTTCCGGGGGGAGGAATGACATTTAGAATCACGTTCACACAACAGGCTATGCGCGATTGTTGTTTTTATTTGAATATTTTAATTTTTTGACTTTTGATCATTATAAAATAAAAATAAATATTGTGAAATGAATTACCCTCTACTTAGCATGAGACTTTTAAAATATTTGAAATGATTAAAAAAAAGAAACAAACCTATGTACTGGAAACATGTTAAAAAGAAATTGTATTCTCTTTAATTTTGACAGAATTATTTTTATTAAAATACACATCCATAAGCATAATTCTCTGGCGTTGTTCATTTACTGTATGTTGTTTATATTGTTAAAATGTCTGACTACATTCTGTCAATATAATGTAGGTCTGCATGGATGATTCAGCATTAATAGACTCTTCATAGACGCTTCATCGTAGGACAAACTATAGTAGTTATAAGTCTGCTGCTTTTATGCACAGTGGCATCATTTTACATTAGACTAAATGAATGAAGATAACACATTGACCAGGGACCTTATTCACAACACTGTCATAGCAGGATAAACTCAGTGTGCAGGGGTTTCATACATGTGTCTATGGTCAATGTATTGTTATATTTACTAGTTTAGCCAACTACCTGGTCAGTAAAGAACCAGACCCGTAATGATGTGTTGATCTGTGTTTGTCCCATGATGAATACTCTTTGGAAAAAAAACCCCACAACATTTATAACTATGCAGTTATGCTTACCTCATATTACATTGAACATGTACATGAGTGATCGTACACTAGGGGGCACTAGCGTAACGTGTACAAAAGTGTCAAATACAATTTCAACCTAATCTGACACATGGCGTCGTGGCGTTAAGGCTAAAGCATACACACATATATATGCCCCCACATAAAACACTGGAGATACTCGTGCTGGAGAGATTTATGTGTTTTGCAAAAGCCAATACTGAATTCTGGAGGGATGACGTCAGTCATAAGAGTCATACCAAAGGTTGGTTGTTCATTCCATGGCCATTGATAGATAGGCTGTTTGGTGACATTGAATCAAAACATTGAATCATTAGTCGTGAATTCTGACGATACAAATGTACTTTTCTTTTTCTTGTTGTAGACCTACCAACAAAAAAGAAGTAAAGTCATCAAAATGTGTAAACATTGACAACATGAGAGAGAGAGAGAGAGAGAGAGAGAGAGAGAGAGAGAGAGAGAGAGAGAGAGAGAGAGAGAGAGAGAGAGAGAACAGAGAACACTGATTATATAGACGAGGACTGTGGCCTTAAAGTTAAACGAAACTCAAAAGATTTTTATTTCATTCAAATTATTTTTCAAATTTCATATACAAGGCCTACTCCCCCCCCCCCCCCCCCACACACACACACACAAACACACACACACACACACACACACACACACACACACACACACACACACACACACACACACACACGCACACACATTTGCTGATTAATTGCAACGGTTAAGAGAAGCCAATTTCATTTTTCATTTCAACGTGACTTTTTGACAAAAAAAAAACCCTCAAACCACCCTTACGTCCTTGTAAAGTGCGACAGGCTGTTGATGGTTGGATCAAACAATGGACACCATTCCGCGGTACGATGCCCTCTCAACGGCTGCAGAGAGAGCCGGTACGACGCGACGGCCTTTGTTCACGCAACCCGCGGTATAGGCCCACGGCCGGCCCCGCTTTTTGTGGAGAGAAGCTCCATCGGAGCTCCGTCTGGGGCGCCTGTCCTTGAGCTGTCTCGCTGCAGTGTGTGGAGCCAACATGGGGTCCCACCCCGAAACAAGCCTTGTTGATTGTTGTTCTTCACTGCAGCCAATTGCGAGATAATTCATCGTAAACACGTTGGCATTTCTGAAGCTTAATGGGAATGTTATCATATTATTGCTGTGTGTGTGTGTGTGTGTGTGTGTGTGTGTGTGTGTGTGTGTGTGTGTCTGTGTGCGTGTGTGTGTGTGTGTGTGTGTGTGTGTGTGTGTGTGTGTGTGTGTGTGTGTGTGTGTCATCCACCACCGTTGGCTTTGAAAACATTATGTAAGCTGCGAGACTTTGTGAGTTTTGAGAGCCCTGGCTGATGAAATCCAGTTCCTCAAGCCAACAGGATTCATGTTGACTTCTACCTGCTGCTGAGGTAAACAGAGCACTAGAACGTTTATGTTTATCTTCACAACATGATCAAATAAATATGAATAATACTATCCTAAAAGGCTTTCCTTTCATGGGAAAATATCCGCAACCTCTCACCCCATATAGGGCCAATGCACACACATGTACACACACGTGTGTGTGTGTGTGTGTGTGTGTGTGTGTGTGTGTGCGTGCGTGCGTAGGCCTACAGCAGCATAGAGAACAATAGAACTGTGTGGCACATTATTATATATAGTGAGCCCTGAAGGCCTGTCTGAGAAACCCACTGTACCGGGGGGACCTCTGGCCTTCAGAATTAGGATGGAGCGTTTGCCGTGGTTGCCATGGTACATGCTAGTTACCACAGCAACCTACAGAGTTCCTGAGGGGAGATGAGGTGTTAATAACACAACACCCACACTTATTGCCCGGTCGTCATAATCCATATTCATAGTCACATGCTGGCCATTAGAGATGCTCTCATCCACCTCCCCCTGCTGCTCTCTTCCACCTCCCCCTCTGCATCCATCCACCTCCCCCTCTGCATCCATCCACCTCCCCCATCTTCATCCATCCACCTCCCCATCTTCATCCATCCACCTCCCCCTCTGCATCCATCCACCTCCCCCATCTTCATCCATCCACCTCCCCCTCTCCTCTCATCCACCTCCCCCTCTGCTCTCGTCCACCTCCCCTACATCCCCCTCTCCATCCCTTCATCTCCCTCCCCCCTCTCCATCCATCCTCCTCTCCATCCATCCATCTCCATCCCTCCCCCCGTCTCCATCATCCATCCATCTCCATCTCTCCCTCTCCATCATCCATCCATCTCCATCTCTCCCTCTCCATCCATCCCTCCCCCCTCTCCATCCATCAATCCATCCACCACACTTCCTCCCATGTATATCTTTATGTATCCATTATGCTTTCTATTTCTCCATTCAGCCATCTTTTTTTTCCCCCTGTGCCTGACTTAATGATAATTACTCTCAGGCCAGTTGAGCGACACGGGTCCTGCTGCTCTCAGCTAGATTGTAATGGCTTTATAAGCGCCTCTGATTGAATTGATTGACACAGTTTGAGTCTGGCTAAGATCTACAATGTGGTAGGAAAAGCACATGGCGGTAATAAGCTGGCACACAGACAGAGGCACGCCACTCCTCTTATTCTCAGCAAAAAGTCATAACAACATACAGTGATTGTGTGGCATGTGAATAAACGACAGCACATATTGCGACTGAACAAAGTGTACTTTATTCTTAGACCCATTGTAGCGGCGACCTCGCCGGCATGTAGGCCTAGGCCTATACATCACGCGCGTTTTCGTTCGTTGGCAGACACAAACACAAACAACGAACATTTGTCTGTAAAAAACACACACACACACACATAACAGCGGCTCATCAATAAAACTTACGCCTTTGTTTCCAACGGAAAGAGACAGAAGGAAGGGGGTCAGGGTCCCCCGCTGTATCACAACACAGGCCGCGCTTTTATTTTGCAAGGTGTGTGTGTGTATGTGTGTGTGTTGATGTGCATGTACTTAGGGTAGGCGTTAGGTTTCCAAACACGTGATATCACACCATCCTCTGTATGTAATGTGTTGCATGTGTGTGTGTGTGTGTGTGTGTGTGTGTGTGTGTGTGTGTGTGTGTGCCGGTGTGTGTGTGTGTGTGTGTGTGTGTGTGTGTGTGTGTGTGTGTGTGTGCCGGTGTGTGTGTGTGTGCCGGTGTGTGTGTGTGTGTGTGCCGGTGTGTGTGTGTGTGTGCCGGTGTGTGTGTGTGTGTGTTTTGGTTTCTGTTTCAGTAGGGGGAGTTCTGCTGAGATCTTCCTCCTTTTGTACATCTGGGTGTGGGGGGGGGGGGGGGGGGGCGCTAGACGTGTGCAGACGTAACTCGCTGCGGTAGACAGTAACTTGCTGTTAATATTTAACAACAACAAAATCACTAGTCTTCCACGGCGCGCCACGTCGACGGAGGATGCGCGAGGAGGCGGGGAGGAGCGGGCGGATCTCCGAGAACCCACACACACACACACACACACACACACACACACACACACCACCGCCATGCTCATAAGTGACCTCACAAATCCACGGCGGAGAGACGGGCGGCAGCCAGACAAACATCGCGCCCGCCCGCCCGCCGCAAGCTTACGGGGGAGAAAACCAGAGGAGGAGATAAAGACCGCGCCGGGTCTCGAGACGAGACGCACTGCGCTGATATTTGTTCTGATCCATCATTCTGCAGAACTTCTCTCTACTTATTTATGTCTACTTAAGTCTCTCTCTGTCTCTCTCTCTCGCGCGCACACACACACACACGCACACACGCACACACGCGCACACACACACACACACACACACACACACACACACACACACACACACACACACACACACACACACGCACACACACACCTGCTCGCCAATATGCCGGCGAAAGAAGCTCTTTTTTTAATAATGTCGAGAGGGAAAAGGACACAAGTTGGATCCCTCTGGTATTGCTCCTTTTAGTCTCTGCCAATAAGAGAAATCTCTGCAAAAAAAAAAACCAAAACAAATAAGCCAGTCAACATTAGAGGAGAGCAAATAATTCTCCCACGCAGAATTGAAATGAAATGTTCCCTCGGTTTTCCGAGCGCTTCAGTCAGGGGCCGGAGAACGGCGCGCAGAGCAGAGTGCAGCAGGGTCGAGTGGTCAGCCTGGTTTCAATAGCCGGCCCAGAAATCCAATTTGGCGGGCCATTTTAATTACCAGAGGCACCCTGCTGGGATCGGCGCAGCACTGAGCCATTCAAACCTAATCGAGGGAATTAAACAAAAAACAAAAAAAACAACAAAAAAGACTTGAAACCTTTTTTTTTTTTTTTTTTTTTTTGCTTTTGTTTCCCAGCACATCACGTCTCCGCGAGAAGGAGGAGAGGAGGAGGAGAAGGGGAGGAGGAGGAGGAGGAGGGGGAGGAGAGGATGAGGGGGGAGGAGGATGAGGGAGAGGAGGAGGAGGAGGAGGGGGGGAGGAGGAAGAGTGGGAGGAGGAGGGAGGAGGAGGAGGAGGAAGGCAGGGGGAGGAGGAGGAGGAGGAGGAGGAGAAGGAGAGGGGGGAGGAGGAAGAGTAGGGAGGAGGAGGAGGAGGAAGGGCAGGGGAGGAGGAGGAGGAGGAGGAGGAGGAGGAGGAGGAGGAGGGGGGAGGAGGAGGAAGAGTGGGAGGAGGAGGAGGAGGAAGGGCAGGGGGAGGAGGAGGAGGAGGAGGAGGAGGAGGAGGTGGATGAGGAGAAGGAGAGCCAGCAGAAGGAAAAGGATGACTGCGAATAAGGCGGGGAGATGACTTTATTTTATGGCCTGGCTGTTATCAAGACAAACATGGCGCAGCCTGTCGAGTGCCGGATGTGCTGTGAATGACAAACACCCCTGTGAATTAACGGCGGGCCGTCCGTTTAGGGCGGGGCGGCCCGCCTACGGCGGACCCCGCGCCGCCCCGCAAATTTCCTGTTAATATCGCGGCCTCGCTGACATCGCCGCCGCTCGGCTCCCTATTGATCCCTAATGGCGCTAAGCGGCCCGGCGCCATGCACGAGACAGGGCGCTACGCTGTGTTATTGTCTTAGCTGGCGGGAGTGGGGGGGGGTGGGGGGGGGGGTCGTGTGTTTGTCTGTGACCCACACCGACAGCGCGCGCGCGCGCGGGGGGGGGGGTGTTTAGCAATGGTGCCCGCTCGGTGGCCCCTTTTTTTC
>JAXIVH010000060.1:847381-854915 GCA_036785325.1 Urophycis tenuis | reverse complement strand
GTGTAGCGTGTGTGTGCTAGTGGTGTGGTGTAGCATGCGTGCTAGAGTATGTATGCTAGCGGTGTGGTGTAGCGTGTGTGCTAGTGTGTGTGTGCTAGCGGTATAGTGTAGCGTATGTGTGCTAGCGGTGCGGTGTAGCGTGTGTGCTAGCGTGTGTGTGCTAGCGGTATAGTGTAGCATATGTGTGCTAAGCGGTGTGGTGTAGCGTGTGTGCCTAGCGTGTGTGTGCTAGCAGTATAGTGTAGCGTGTGTGTGCTAGCCTGTGTGTGCTAGCGGTGTGGTGTAGCATGATTGCTAGCGTGTGTGTGTGTGTGCTAGCGGTGTGGTGTACCGTGCGTTCTAGCATATGTGTGCTAGCGGTGTGGTGTAGCGTGTCTGTGTGTGCTAGCGGTCAGTGTGGTGTAGCGTGTGTGTGCTAGCCTGCGTGCGTATGCTAACCATCTCGTACAATTGTCTTTCCTGTCGGGGCCCAGCTGCCCCTCCAAACACGTTAGCGGGGGAACTCCCTGGAGAGTGGAAACACAGTCGGGCAGCGCAGAGAGCAAAAGCAGACACTGAATAACCTGAGAGCGAGCGAACAAAAACAAAAAGGTGCCCACACCACACTCTGGACCGCCATTTGACATGATAATACATCCCCTTCGTTCCTTCACAACCTTGTGAAAGTGAAAGGAGAACTAAAGCACCCTGTTTGTTCCCAAGGGTAACTCGGGGGGGCCTTCCACTGGGAGAGCAGTGGCCTCCCCGCACACAATTTACAGTCCCTTCTGTTAAAAAAAACGAACTAATGTCGTCAGCGAGACATGGACCACCATCAGCACTTATGCAAGCCTTAGTGGTCGGACAGCCGCGCCGTTGAGACGAGCCGCTGTCAGTGTGGTTGAGGGTTGAGCCGAGCGAGACATGCTGTAGGTGTGTGGGTTCTTTTCTTGGCGCCAGGTCATTCTGATTGCAAGTATTCAGTCAGCTGAATGTCTAAAAAAGCATGATTCTAATTTAATTTCTCATAGTGCTTGCACACACATGCACACACGCACATACTTTTTATTACTTTTTGTGAAATACCTCTCATAGTGTATGTTAGTTGCATCACTCGTATGTCTAATAATGCAAAGTGTCCTGCAACATGCTGATTCCCCACATTCTCCCCGCATTGTGAAGTTGCTACCAAAGCACAAAGCTGCCATCCCTGGCCCACCATTCTGTCTACTGCTGGGGTTCTCGTCGGGGGGGTTTGTCTGCGGCGAATGTCATTAAAGCGCGCTATTATTTGATTATTTCTATGGACTGTGAGTTTACTCAGTGCACCGAAAATACAACAACCGTTTTTTTTTTTACAAACAGAAAACGTACCCCCCCCCCCATCCCACCCCCACAATTACTCTAACGCAGGTCCCGCGGGAAATCCTGAACGATACGGAGGCCAAGATAAAACACATCCCCGTTAATGTCTTGGTTTAAACAGAGCTACACCTCTCCCCCCCCCCCCCCCCCCCCCTTGGCCGGCCCTCGTTACACATGGCCCTCTAATGGAGCCCCAGGGGGTGGCTCCAGATCTGATTTCAATCTCCCCCCCCCCCTCCGGCAGAGACAGCCTTGATGTCACCCCCCCCCCCCCCCCTCCACCACCACCACCACGGAGATCTCCAGGCCGAGACGCACACATCACATCACACACACACACGCACACACATCAAACACACATCACATCACATCGCACACACATCACATCACACACACACACACACACACACACACACACACACACATCACACACACATCACACACACATCACATCGCACACACATCCCACACACATCACATCACACACACACACACACATCACACACACATCACATCACATCGCACACACATCAAACGCTTCTCCGTCTGTGTGGGGCTGACGGACGAGCGCGCCGCTGTGTTTCCTTTAGAAATTGAAATATGAATTCGCCCCATTATCATATTTCCTCTTTCCCGAAAAACACTGCTCGCGATGCACGTGCGGTTGTTTCTCAAATCCAAAACACGTTCCGCCGAATCCCCTTTTGGTTTAACGGGGGGGAACCTTAAAGCGAATGACTCAGCGTTTTGCTGGTGTGTCAGACGTTCTCTGCGGTGGTGAGGTTCGAGCATTCTTCCAGGGCGATAACAGAATGGTGAATCTTATTTCTAGGCTAAACGACACCGAACTAAAGGACTAAAGACTAACCTCTCAAAAAAAAAAACAAGCTCTGACTGAGCCACAGGAATGCAACAGCTTCTGTTTGAGTTTGCGAGTGCTCCACTCACGTCACGGCTAGAGAAAGACTGTTACGGCACTATATGTGATTAAGTTTGGGAGTTTTCCAGGTCTTACCATTCTTGACCTGCCTAGAGACCGCCACTGGTCCGCTAGATCTCTCAAACGTAGCTTAATTGTTCCCTGTGGGGTGAAGCGACGAGCGCAATAGAATAGAATAGAATAGAATAGAATAGAAAATACTTTATTAATCCCAAGCTGGGAAATTGCAATGTAGCAGCAGCATTTGAATACACAGAATGAATGCAAAATGAATGCAATATGCTCGGCTACTGAGCGGCCATGTTTGAAGAGGCACCCCGTGTACTCCCTGGGAGCGTCCTTTCTTTTCCGGCCATGTCATGTCTCCAGGGTCCCCCTGGACATGGCGGCGGGGCCTCTAGTGGGTCGTACCCGCAAGGGGAAAGTGGCAACCTCGCTCCCAGTGGAACATCTCCTGCTGCCACGCTGTCTTGGCTCTGGGAACGGGTTCCCAGCCACAAGCCCCCCGGCTCTCTGCGGAGGGCCCCGGCATGGTGTTAAGGTGGGAACTGGAACCCGTGTAGGGGTGGGGGGGGGGGGGAGAAGACGAGACAATTAGAAACGGCGAGGGGGTTTGATTTCAAGACATATTTCCTTTGCCGTGCTTTTTTTTAGGTCTACTCCGAGGATCAGGGCTGCGTGCTGCCAGAATCCCTTCCCCCAGTGGGTCTGCTCCGGGCTGGTGGCAGAAATGCAAAGGAGAACGCTGGAAGCGAAACTGAACCGCAGGGTGGCAGTTGGGCCGAGTGGAGAGTCATGCCACTGCCAACTAACCGTGGCGAGATCTGATCTCCGTCCCCCCAAACGCAGGACGATCCGGAGATGGTAAAGAACACATGCCCCCCCTCCACCCCTTCTATTTAGCCTCTTTGTCCGCAAGGAAAATATTCCAATGAATAATGTATTCACATCCTCCAGCCTTGCTTCCCAAGCCCCTCGCCCAGACTAATCTTGACCCCTTGTCCTTCTGGAGCCTTATCCCTCTTCACATCTCCGCATGAGCTGCCTTCACCCCGACCGGGCGCCGTCCTCATGGCCCGCATTCACCGACGCCACACAAAGGCCGTTCCACCGCAGCGCAGAGAAGAAGAGTGGGGAGTTGGGGGGGTGGGGGGGGTGGGTTGACTCATGGTGAATAATTTACTTGGCCCGCCGGAGCTCCAAGTCCAGCGGCTTGACTCCACCACACACACACACACACACACACACACACACACACACACACACACACACACACACACACACACACACACACACACACACCACCACCACCACCACCTCCGTGCCTCAGCAGGCCCGTGAAGTGTCGTCGGCCCGCGGAATCTGCACCTTTTCCAACACCGCCGAAAGAGAGAAAAGGTTCTCCAGCAGAGTGGAACTCGACTGCAGGCGGACGGTGGCGCAGATGGAGTGGGGTTGTTTTTTTTTTTTTCATTCGACCGTCGTCATGCGGAGCGCACAGTGGGACACAAAGTCTTTTTACACTTGGGAGGACATTCCGGCAGCGGGCATGCATGCATTGCTGACAGAAGCGAGAGAGTAACCTGCAGCGTTCTGAGAATCCTTTTGCGTGGACTCTCAGGGAACGCGTTGACTTACCGTTGTGCAGCGCGCGTTGTTTACGGGGGATATATACTTTATATACGGCTTGACGTTCAGTCGAAGCAACAACAAAAAAACACACTCACACAAATCTGAGCTGTTTTCAGACGCGTTCCTTGGTGGACGACTGGTATGCCGGTGGAGGATGTGGGCCACTGGTCCGTGTTCAAGTGGATCTCAGACTATATTGGAAGTGACTTTTAGGGAGACATCCCACAGGACCTGCAGAAAGCCTCTGGATGCATAAGCATAAGTGGTTTGAGGATTGAATCCCCTTTCACAGTCCGCCCTGTAAGACTTTAAATCGGGGCTGTTATTTCTAGGATAATTTAATGAGAGTTAGCAATCTACCCAGAGGTATTGTGGTCTCTGAGACCAGAAGCTCCAATTCTCATGAAAAACAAAAAAAAACTAGGAAATTGTTTTAGAAGGATCAAGTAATGGTGGATCTGTTCTGGGGTGGATGCCATCAACCGCAAGACAACACAAATATTATTCTGATGCAGAGCGCATTAGCCCCGAAGACATTGATACATGAGAATGATAGAGAAAAGCTGTGTGGTGGAATAATGGGATGCGTTTGCGTGAATCTATATTTCATATTCAGTGATATTTCTCGGGCCAGGCGCGGAGACGGTCCCCAGCAAACTATATGTCATACCTGTCGGCGCCTTGTCCCTGGAAATCTAGACTTCAGTGGGAGAAGTTCAGGCCCAAGGGGTCACGTTGAGTCAACACACCAGCAGAGCGGGTCCGGGACGGGGATATTCAGCGAGTGGTCAGTGAACAGCGTGCGGGGAAACTCTAGAATGCATTCATTATGCTGCCGTGACCTGTGAGGTCAGGCACAGGAAGGCCGCCAGACGTAGCCGCAAACTGGAAAAAGGATCCTTTTTCCGCTTTATACCAAAAACAATGTTGGATTGTGTATATATATATATATATATATATATATAGAGAGAGAGAGAGAGGATTTAGTTTGAGTTAACAGAAAGGCTTTCAGATTTCTGGATTCTATATTATTCTATATTCCAGTGTGTGACGTGAGGAAATGTGTTGGTGATAATATTCAAGGATTCACTTTTTCAAAGGGTTTTATGAATGGCTTTGACTATTAATTGTGTACATAATTCCTTAGTTCATCAGCGCATCACTAACTCACGCTGCATGGGGAAGGCGGAAGGGGAATGTGATAATATTCAAGGATTCACTTTTTCAAATGGTTTTATGAATGGCTTTGACTATTAATTGTGTACCTTAGTTCATCGCTGCAAGGGGAAGGCCTGTGCTTCAGACAGGAGACACTGCCTGTGCGCATCCAGGAAGAATGTCATGAATCATCATGACGGGGAGAGGTGGACGGCCCTCGTGAAATATGCACATCCTGTTTGCTTTAGTTAAAACCAAGTGCTAAGCCGAGACTATCCACAGAGGTCAAGTTCACTATCTCCACAACAGGAATGGCACCCCTACCACTCGCCATCCGTCTTCAGCAAAGCCTATACGGGTCTTAAGGAAATGTGGACCGTGAACATTTTCTGTTGCCGTTTTTGTATTTATTTCGGGGTGGAGTGGTCCATCACGCAGTCATCTTGCCCAAGTGGCTCAAGTCAAATCACTTTTGTGTTCAATCCCTTTTTTTTGCAATTGATCGGTTGTGTTTACATTTCATAAAAAAGTCATGTATAACTATGTATAACTGTGTAGTGCATCACTATAGAACTGTATTACAGCATAAATAAAGAACACTTAAATATTGTTAAAGAACACTTAAATACACTAAACACGCCAGCAGCCGCTGTCTCTGCACCAGCTGCATTAGCTTACATTAATATACTGCATACTAAATACAGAAGAGGACTTTTTGTGATTTTCCCTTTTGTGATTTTCCCTTCCAATCCCTCTACTGAATCAAACAGAGAATAGGGGTGACGTTGCTACACATCCCCAAAACATCATCCATGTTAGGACCGTTAATCAATACACAAAGGAGGTCAGAGTCTTTCAAAACATGTTCATGGTAACCTGCGTCAACCTCAACACAGTGTCTGGTGCTGAGGAGTTTTATGGGATAACATCCACATGCACTTTCACTTAATGCATGTGCACCTGTCACACACAACACACACACACACACACACACACACACACACACACACACACACACACATACACACACACACACACACACACACACACACACACACACACAGGCACACACACACACACACGCACACACACACCACACACACCACACACACACACACACACACACACACACACGACACACATATTCATATCCAGACACACACGTGCACATACACAGACAGGCATGCGTGCAAGCACACACACATATACATTATGCAGACACACATGTATATATATGCAGACACACACACACACACACACAGCTGCTGGAGAGAGGCCAGCCAGGCTGCGGAGACCCAACAGCTGCTTTGTCGTATCACCTTTCCCCACCAAACAGAAAGGGCCACTAATGTCCACACAGATACTGTCAGAGAGGACATGTCAGAGCAACTCACCCCACCACTGTACTGCATGTATGAGGTTTCACTCCAATTTACTTTGGTTCAAAATACAATAACACGCCAAAACTTTCAAGTTGGAAATACAAAGACCAGCAACACGCACAGTCGTCCGGAGACACGTGGCGATGCCAATATAGTCCAAAACATGGCAGCCCGGTGTCCTCTAGCAGGACAAATGTATACCCGCAAAGTCAGAGGCAACATGGAGGGAACTTTTAATGATGCCGCAAATCAGTTCATTACAGTAGAGGAAGATAATTAAAGAAAAATAGATCACCAACCTGAGTTCCATTTCCACAATTTCAATCATGCTGAAGCAGAAGGATGCAAAATAATTGACCTCATTTTTCTCAGACAAATAAACTAAATGACTGCCGCGGATGGCGAGTATTACATAAACTAAACAGCTTCTGCAAATTGAGGCACTTTGGATTAGTTTGTATTCAATTAAACTAAGGAAACATTCAGGCACAGTGCATTCCAGACGCCATTTTATGTCTTGATTTTGTGAGCCAATAATTTTCGGCCAATGGCGTGGCAAATACAAAAATATATACATCCTCTATGCATTACATCAAGCACTGCATTTTGTTACCAGCACTTTGACATTGTGGCTTGGAGTCTCATATTCATGTAAAACAAGTATAAGGATATTGGATGATGAATTGCTTCGAGGTCTTCCAGCCCATGAGTCGATATGACAGGAGTTCTACTCTGCCCAGTAACTCCTCCGATGCAATGTGTCTGCAGAGCTTCTGCATTGTCCGCAGTCCGTTTCTCTTGTTTTCAACCCAGAGCTGCCGTGACTCACCTATCCTGCTTCCCGACAATATGAGTAGAGTGCCTCAGAAAACCCACACGAAAGCATTGGCATATTTTTGAGTTTTAAGTGTCTCCTTTCAGATAAATACTTCACACTGGAGACAACCGACTGGTTTAGATTTCAAGTCGACTGGTTAGCTCTCAGATCTAAGGACATGGGGAAGCTAAGCGTGATTGCACTCTAAACTCTTTGCTATGTTTTCCGAGTCAATAATTCACTAGGAACGCTTATATTTAT
>JAXIVH010000060.1:787381-842381 GCA_036785325.1 Urophycis tenuis | reverse complement strand
TATTAGTGAGTGAAATGCACTGTGACAGTATCTTTTTTCGAGTTCACTGCACCCGCCTCGGTATGATGCGACTTTGATTGTTTCCTTCAGAAAAACTAATTTCTGACAAATCAGTGCATATCTTCCCCGATCGGTTCAGGGAGTCCAGCTGCCTGTCAATCACAGGTGCGAGAAATCGTGCACTGCTACACAATACTCAATGGCAGAGAAATGTAGGAAGGCAGGCTGTTTGGTTTCAGAAATCTCACTCCGTTCTGCTCTCTTTCTCTCTCTCTCTCTCTCTCTCTCTCTCTCTCTCTCTCTCTCTCTCTCTCTCTCTCTCTCTCTCTCTCTCTCTCTCTCTCTCTCTCTCTCTCTCTTCACCCTTCTGAGTGTCAATCATTTTTAATCCTCTCCTCAACACAATCATGACAGCCACACCCTAGTCTGAACCACAGAAACCTACAGCCTACATCCAAAAAGAAGAGGCCAGAGATGTAGGACGACACATCATCACGCAGTGCACTCACAACCTCCCACCCTTGAATCTATTCTTGAAACCTGGATGAAAGTCACTTCAGTTTCCCCCGGACCACATGTAAACTTGAACTTGCTTCAGGATATGCGTACTAACAAAGCTGCCAGCAAAACGAACAATGCTCTTTTTTAAGGCTTCTGTATGTGTGTGTTTTTTTTATGCGGGCACACAGGCAACCAGTGTAGTATATTAAGAAACAATGACTTACTGTGTCTTGTGCAGCTTGAAATTTCCATTCATTGCAGAGCTCCAGAAGAGAACGGAGTGGTTTTCTATGGGCCGCCTTGGCACCAGAGTGCACCGGTCATGCAGAAAGCCTGATGTAACCAGATGAGATCCAACCATGTAAAAACAATGTTGGAAAAAAAGGGGAGACTATTGGCAACGTATTGGCTACAACTAATGAATTGTAGTGTTGATGTAATTTCCTTTTACACACTGTCAATGGTAAATGTGTGTGTGCGTGTGCACATGCGCATGTGTGTGTCTGTGTGTGTGTGTGTGTGTCTCTGTGTGTGTTTGAACTGGGCAAGCGCCTGAACCAAAGCTCCGCAGCAGACTGGTGCCACGGCCTTTAGGTCTCTCCACCCACCACGTGGCCGGTCCCTCACTGCCCACGCAGAACCGCACAGACAGCAGTAACCAGCGGGGCCTCCAGGACCCGGACCAGGAGGGAGGAGCCGAGACCCCCGGCCGTGCATCCTCACCCGGACCCGGTGCCATGGGGGGGGGGGGGAAGAGGAAGAGGGCTTGAGATAGACCCGTTGGTTTGGTAGAACTCAAGTCAGTTAACTACTGGACCTCAACCGCTCGAATCGACTCACTGCGGACCTCAGTTTCAGTTTTTTCGCACACACAAAGGAAAAGTTCTGCACACTCTCCCTTTGTTTTGTGCCACACATCTCAGTGACGTGTGGACTGGCTGAGTTGTGTACCTGTGGCGTTATGTTGTGTACCTGCTGCGTTGTGTTGTGTACCTGTGTACAGCAGCACCTGTGTGTGGCGTGGCCACATGTCGCTAACATACTGCATGCATTTGATGCATGTGACAGTTTGTGAATGATAGCTTTGACTGTTACCTCAGGGTTACACAGTGATTGACCTTTCAAAAGGAACATTGAGTCATGACGTGTGATATCCTGTGTTTCTGTGGGGGAGTAGGCCTCTTGACAGTTTCAAAATGTATGTAGGTGCAGGGGTGAAAGTAGTTTTTATTTCTTGACGGTATTATCATATTGACCCATAGTGCGTGCACAGAGCGCATACCGAAAAATACACTTTATTATTTATTATAGTCTACTTATCAAGCATTCACTAGGACTTCTTATCACTTGTTCTTTTTTATCACACTAGTATATCAATCTTTCACCCCCTATATCAGATTTTGGATTACAAAAAAAATTGCAAACACATCATTTCAACAACACAATCATTTTAAGAACTTTTGAAAGACAGTTTAAACAGTTGAAAACTATCTTGACTTTTCATTTTGGACATTGGACACAGAACAGTGGAACAGAACAGAAAAAGTGAAAGTTTAGGTAAACAACTTAAAATAAATTCCAAAGAGGCTTGACATAGCTGTCCTCATCTGTCTGACGGCGCCCACGCGCGCTATCTCGCTCGTTGTCTGTCGAGTGAAACACTGCACGGAAGGTTCAGACACAATTCAGACACAGTTCACAACACGTTATATGGAAAGTATTTAGGGGAAAACGTGTTGCGTCTGGTCATTTGACATTAGCAGGTGTGTTGTCATGCTGAAAATGCAATTTCTTTCAAAGACAGTATATTTTTCTTTCCGGTACAGCGTACCCCCTCAAAATCTTTTAGTGGTACGCCGTACCGGCCAGTACCGGCCAGTACCGGCCAATACCAGCTTACTTTCACCCCTGGATGTTGGTAAGCTACCCCACAAGGTGGTCCATTAGTGTGTCCACCTCAGTTAAAATTACCAAAATGTATGAAACATCCCACTAGATTAAATATGTTAACAATCTTTTTTAATACTAAATTACAGAGGGCTTAAAAGAAAAATTGAATATGAATGGTATTGTTCATCAAGTGGCATCGTGGTTAAACGTAATCACGTCACAAAACTTGAGAAAACTTAAGAAAACCACATCTTAAGGTCATTGGATGACTGCTTGAGTAACAGCAGCGTTGCCCAGTATGGATGATTCAGACAGGAACAGGATGGCTGGGTGCAGTCAGAGAAGAATGTGCCACACTAAAGAGTTTGCAGAATAGTGTGGTTGGTTTAAGGATCAAGTTAAGGATAGTGAGTGACAGGAGTCAAAGGACATGTGGAACTTTGGAACGATATACTGTATATATAAAACACATGGTGGTGCTCTGTCTGTACGTTCAGTTTCAGATCACCTAAACTGCATGTGTTGATGCCTGTGACTCCTTCCACTGTAGAGGTATGCTATTTCCCTGTGTCCCCTTTTTATATACATGAATGTATTGATTTAACAACTACAACCTTAGGGGACATGAGACCAAGCACCTTAAACAACCAGGTACTGTGAATTTAACAGGCCACGTACTTTGTATCTCAACCATCAGCAGGAGGCCAACTTCACAAACAACAACTCGTACTGTGTTTCTGAAACTCATGATATTTGGACCATGCCAACTGCGTCACTTTTCCATCTTCAATATCCTGCCTGTTTTCGCCAATGTTATAATTATTTCTCACAACGCCCGCACCTCCTGAGAGTTTTACGCAAGTGAAAGTGCATTTGGCTATGGTTGGCACACATCAAGTTTAATTAGGTAATGCGCACACTATATTGGCAGCCCTTGTCTCATAGTGCACCAGTGCTGTCTAAATGCATGTCGAGATCCACCAGAAGAACTCTGCTTTAATTGGACGTGTAGTTGTGTGATGAGGCTTCACCTTGTTTACCGTCATTGTGAAGTTTTAATGAAATACTGCAGTGTTACGTGTAAAGGATTCCCTGCAGAACCTGAGTGGTGCCAGCTGGAAACTCTGAGGGGCTGTAAAGGTCTGGCCTTGGGGGGAAGGGGGGTGAAGGATGCAGAGAGAGAGAGAGAGGGAGAGAGAGAGAGAGAGAGAGAGAGAGGAGAGAGAGAGAGAGAGAGAGGTGAAGAGGTACAGTGGGGGAGACTAGGAAAAAGAGGTGCATGATTTTGTCCGAGGCAAACGTACCGTGGTAGGATCAGAGGACAGACTGTGTTTTTATCACATCATGGAGTCAGGTGGTAAACAACAGCATCAGATGGCGGTTTGGGGACAATGATGTGATTGAGGGCAACGGCTTTTAGGTGAGGGGTCATCATGTCTCTGTTGAGCCTCTATTACCTGTGTGAATTCTGCTCCGCAATGCTGCCACGGAGATGGGTTATACTCGGTCTGCTCTCCTGCTTCGTCTACGCGATGGCCACACAACACCGCAACCGAGGTAAGTCTGAAGAGAACACGAGGATGATGAGAGCTGTTTACCATTACTGGTGTGTGACTTTCTGGACATTATGCATCCGTGAATAAAGCCCATACAGCATAGAATAGATTCTCTGGGTCAGGGGTTAAGATCCAAGGGTGTGTGAAACATACTTGGCTCTTTCAGTGATTTGAGCAACAAGGCTGAAAATAGATTGTGTCATAAAAATTAGATTTAATTTCTGGGTCGTATTCAACATCTATTTACCATTATACCAGAATCTACAAGCACAGTAGATATTGAACCGGCAGAAAAGGGACATATGACAAAGTATCATTCCTTCCCTTCTAAATTGCCCAATTTGCCCAATTAAATAAAATATCCCAATAAAAATGTTAAATACTAGTGTCAAGGTTCTCATTTGGCTCTTGTGAGAAAAAAAAAATCGAGCTGTTAAAATGTTTATGGCTCTCCCTCCTGAAAAAGTTCCCAGCCCCTGATTTAGAGAAAAGGCTGCATAATGAAACACCAATTATCAGACGAGTGCCTTGTGGGTCACGGCAGTTCAACACGGTGGTGAGAGAGAGAGAGAGATGGTGGTGTGTATTTTAGCTGCGCTCTGGTGTAGTGTGCTGTGGCGTGGTGTTGTCTCATGCGGGGTAGTTTCGCTATATGGTAGTTCACGATGGCAGTGACCTTTAGTTAGGTGGGGTGCAGTGCATTGCATTGACGATGAAGAAGAAGAATTACTCTTTTGCATTTAACCCAATCGTGAATTAGTGGAATACACTCAGTGATGGTGAGGCACACAGTGAGGTGAACAGGCAGTGAGCTGCCAACTGCTCACTGCAACCCCTCACTGCTCGGGGAGCAGTGAGGGGTTAGGTGCCTTGCTCAAGGGCACTTCAGTCGTTCTTACTGGTCGGGGTTCAAACCGGCGACCCTCCGGTTATAAGTCCGCAGCCCTAACCAGTAGGCCGCGGCTGCCCCTTGACGATTACGGTATTAGTGTGTAGACGACCCCAAATGAGTCTGTCTGCCTGCCCGTGGGTCTGGCGGTGTACCCCGCCTGCGTCTGTCTTCTGTTGTCCATCGTTTTGCCATATGGCCGCCTTTCAAGCCAGCCCGCGCCGCTTTGTGACATAAAGCCTTCAGAGCACATAAAACAGCCATAAAAAACTCCACATTTGACAGGCATTAGTTAAACCAGCTGGCAGCCGAGCCTGCCCTGTGACCGCGCGGTGGGGAGATGAAGGCCATCCTACTGAAGTTATTGGACATTAAGTTGAAACATTAGCCTGTGAACCGGCGGCAAATCTCACCCCCCCCATCCACTCCATCCATCTTTCATTCCTTCATGTGAGCCGGGTATTCTCACGTGATTCCCCCACACGAGTCGCATATTCTGAACAGCCTTGTACACACGGCTGACGGGGGCTTCAAATGTGTGGCGTGGGGGGGGGGGGGGGGGGGGGGGGGGGGGGGGGGGGGGGGGGGGACGGCTACCGAGTGATATCTGATTCTTCCTAAAAAAAAAAACGAAATCCTGCCCCCTCGAGGGCTGCCTGAAGCAACACTGTAACAGCATAACAGCTCACAGGAAGTGAGGGAATGGAAATCGCGTCACGTCACGTCACGGTCAGGCGACGACCTTCTCTACACGGAGGACAACTGCATCTCTGGATAATAACCTCAACGACCACCATCTGTGGTGTTTTCTATTCTTGCCAGTGATGGCCGTAGAACTGCACTACAACACTACGGCTACAAGCTGTGCTCAATGTCTTCTAGTAAGATACCAGAACATGCCTTGCAGGGTTGAGCTGATCCTGTGATACACACAGCGTCGAGATGCAGAGAGCGTTAAGACCCCCCCCCAGGCGCTGAGGTAGTTCGGCAGCATCCTATGTTATCTCATCTCCTGCTGTCCGTAACAATGTTATCTTACAACATGGTGACATCAGGAGATGCCGGCTTCTCATGTGCCCTGGCTACTGATTCTGTCATGGGATGAGAGGCACCGATGGCAACACTCCCTGAGGCCTGTCACCCCCCCCCCCCCCCCCCCCCCCCCCCCCCTCCTCCCCTGCGGCCCACTGACTTATAGCATCAGAAGTCAACTCCTGTCTTGACTCTTCCCTTCAGAGTTCAGTGTCTTAGCTGAAGCGGATGTCAGGGCTGTGCTCGGGGAACCAATAGTTATACAAGCATGAATGGGCCTCTGTAACTCGTGTAACTGTATAACTCGTATCCTCACAATACAGTAACACAGGGAACGAGTAATTATGTTTCAATAATTATTAAATCGAACATAACACAACATGAAAGTATTATTTTTGCTTTAATTATCTTTCTCTTGTGTCTGTGTCTTTACCTTTCCACATACATGTTATATAAGCCCTGTTTCCTGTGAGAATGAAGAGAGGATTGGCACAAATGGACAACCCTATTTTCCACAAGTCTGTAGGCGATGTGAATCTACTGTTTGAGGTGAGAGGTTTTCTTCTTGTATTCCCTTCGTGAGAATGTTTGTATTCAGTGACTGAAAGCTGTTGTAGGTCAGATTGGAGAGTTGGAAAGAGAGAGAGAGAGAGAGAGAGAGAGAGAGAGAGAGAGAGAGAGAGAGAGAGAGAGAGAGAGAGAGAGAGAGAGAGAGAGCAGCAAAGAGCAGAAGAGAGTGAAGGGTATTTTTTACATAAACAACCCGATAATGAGAAATGTTGCATTCACGCACCTGTGGTGGAGCTGTGATAACGCCACCACCTGCACACATGTGACTGACAGGCGAGACAGATTCCCCCCCCCCCCGCCCGAACCAATTAGAGACGAGAGTCAGAGATGAGCCGGGAGCCCTCGGTCGCTCTCAACGCGCAAGACAAGTCAAGCGCAAACAGAATTTCTCACAGCGTTATTTCCCTCGCTAAACGCTGACAGGCAGACGGTTGAAGCATTTCTCTGCCCGCCGCTCTGAAACAGCTCGCCGCCGCGCCTTTAGAGGGCAAAAAAACAAACCAGGACGACCTCTGACGCCGCACGCTCCCATCTGCCTCCGCTCAGATCCTGCTGTCCGGCCTGCGCTTTGAAGACCCCGGCTGCGGGCTGGGGCTCCGGGACGCCGAGCTGGCCTCGCTGCGGCAGACGCGGGCGCTGGAGGTCCTCTGCGACCACGCCGTGCCCAGGGGGCTGACGGACGTGCGCCGGCTGGCCTCCAGGCTGCCGGGCCGCGTCGGACCCCTGCGGCAGGGGGACTTTGAGCGCACGCTGTTGACGCTGGTGTACACGGCCCAGCACGTGACCGCTTCCACCACGGACCACCAGAGGGCGGCGTGGGCCCAGTCCCTCGTCAGCCTGTTCGAAGCCATAAAGGACGATCTGGTGGAAGCGCGGTGATGGGTAACAGTAAGGCCTGCGTGTTATGGGGGTGAAGATTGGCAACGGTAGGCCTACATGTTATTCGGGTGAAGATTGGTAACAGTAGACCTACATGTTATGGGGTTGAAAACTGGTAACAATAGGCCTACATGTTCTGAGGGTGAAGATTGGTAACAGTAGGCCTACATTTCATGGGGGTGAAGACTGGTAACGGTAGGCCTACATGTTATGGGAATGAAGACAGGTAACAGTAGGCCTACGTGTTATGGGGGTGAAGATTAGCAACAATAGGCCAACATGTTATGGGGGTGAAGATCCTGGCGAAACATTGTTGCTTCTTCATTATCTTAGATCATCATTTGAGTCCTGGATGAAGAGAAAACGCTAACTCCAATACGTGCAATTTAGAAGGAAAATAAAGATATTTGAATTAAAAAGGAGGAAACTGGACACCAATGTTCTTTATAAAATTGTAATAAGCAAATAAAAATGTGTGTTTAGGGCTTTTCTCTATGTGAAAGCTTTATATAAATACATATATATAAAGTCTATATAAAAAGTATCTTTCTGCAAAAGGGGATGAGAAAGTCTTGAGGTGATGAGAAGAGATGGATTTGTGACCAGCGCCCTGTGATTACCGCTGACTATTCAACTCAACACCCCTCCACGTTACACGATCCCACACGTAATCAAATCGAGTATGAAAGTTAAAATGTACAAACATTTGCATTCACATTATCCTGCAGTACCGTCCGGTAGCGTTTGGAGACGCAAAAAAAAAAAAAAAAAAAAGCATACGATTGATAATTTTGTCTGAAGTGGGCAGAATCCCCCAAAAGGGACCCCTGTTTGCACACTGAGCACCAGTTAGCTTTTGCACAGTTGTGCCACAGTTAGCGTGCACAGTTAGCGTGCACAGTTAGCGTGCACACTCATACGGCCGGCAGCGCGCTAATGCGGTGGGAGTGTTGGCCGTCGGGGAGACGCTTAATGTCCATGGAGTTGGAGTTGGGGTCGTAGTTCCCCAAGAGGCTCGGCCTCCTGGAAGGGCAGAAGGGCACGTAGCGGGTCCAGGAGTAGGACTGGAAGAAGGAGGTGATGCCGAACGGGAGGTCGTAGACCTCCTCCCTGTCCAGGGTGTTGCTGGCGTCCCCCTGGTGGGCCTGGTTCCACGCCAACACGCCTCGCTCCTCCTTGGAGCCTGAGGGAAACACAGTCGTCATGGGGAGGAGCTCACTGGAGATCGCAGCGTTACGGCAATGCTGACTTGGGATTTGGGTTTAAGGACATGCATGCAAAAAGACACACATTTCTTCTCAGCTGTTGTCTTCTTGTCTGTGGTTTGGGAATGATTGTGTACTATACTCCTGTTTCTAAAGGCCAATTTACACCAGAGCCGTTTTAGAAGCGTTTTTTAGTCAGCCGTCAGACGGCCGTCAGACGGCCGACTGCCGCTGGTGATAGAATTCCATTCAAACCAGTGCACTGATTTACACTGGCAGCGTTTTACGCCCATCTCACGGCCGACCAAAGCTTAACTTTACGCTTCACTTCTATTTTTAAGCGTTTCTGAAGCGTCTCGTTTGACGTGTACGCCTATTATCTTATTAAATATAGCCAAACAAACGGCGGCGGTGTGAATTGATACGCCAACGTTACGCTAACGTTACGCTTTCGCCTGCGGTGTAAATTCCCAGTAAGACTGAACAGCTGGATTTTTTTTTTTTACTTGCTTTAGGAATGACGTTCAAGCGAAGGTCTGTGACTGTTATATGAATGTCTCGGGCCTTTACCTAACTTGTGAAATCATGAGCCACTGAGGCTGGGAATGAGGTGCGTGACGGCGTACCTGGGATGGTGTTATCCAGAAAGAACCCAAAGAAACCCCCCACAAACATGCTGGTGGTCAGCAGCACCTGCACCACCTGGTCCAGCTCCACCACACCTACACGTTGTAACACACGAGATGCAAAAACGTTAACACTAGGGATGTCCGATATTGACTTTTTGCCGATATCCGATAGCCGATATTGTCCAAATTCTTAATTTCCGATACCGATATCAACCGATATGGTACACCGATATATACAGGCATTTTTATTTTCGCCCAGACTAATTTTAGGTCCCATATCTCCTGTTGTGGAATTAACACATCATCTACTTTTATTGTGATGCCTCACTAGATTGCATTTTACAAATTAACACTGTCTATAAAAAATAAGGACACTATTTCAACTTATGGAAAAGTGCCATATTTATGCACAAGCACATTATCGGTGGTAAAACCGATAACGATATGAACCGATATTACAAAAATAGGCTAATATCGGCCGATATTATCGGTTGGCCGATATTATCGGACATCCCTAGTTAACACCCATCATTACTGTCAGTGCTGGCGTTTGTTTATTAACGTCTGTATAGGGTTTTACCGTGTGTAAGTATGACAAAGAAATGCAGTCTTTAGACTTTAGTGTTTAGCGGGCAACATTTTAAGCTAACGCACCGGTCACTATGGAGTTGGGGTTCTTCATGAGCCAGTTTGGGATCACCAGGCCGGAGAACATGGAGAAGCCGAAGATGAAGATGTTTCTGGCGGAATTCATGTTTGTGTACTGAAAAAACGGGAACCGTAAGAATTTCAGGAATACATACAAAAAACATACTTTCAATGTACATCGTGTGTCACGAGTCTCTCTGTGTTTCGGACGGCATTTACCTGAAGATTCGAAACCCCGGCCGCGGAAATCACTCCAAACATGACCATGAACATCCCTCCCACCACGGGCGTCGGGATGGTGGTGAAAATGGCGCCGACTTTACCAAACACACCCATGATTATCATCAGGACGCCACTCGCCACGATCACCATGCGACTGCCCACCTGTTAGCAAACATTCGGGAAAAAAAAAAAAACGCCCCCTTAAAACCAAAACGCTTCAGCGTAGCGTCACAAAAACCTTCTTCTTCTCCTCAGCAGGGGGGAATACCTTGGTTATACCGAGGGCCCCGACGTTTTCGCTGTACGAGGTGGTGCCGTTGCCGGTGCCCCAGGCCCCCGCCAGCAGGCAGCCCAGTCCCTCGATGCCGATGCCCCGGTTGATGGCGTGTTTGGGCGGAGGGGGAGCGCCGGACAGCCTGGCGCAGGCGTGGTAGTCTCCCACGGACTCGATCATGGAGGAGATGACCCCGGCCAGGATGCCAAACACTCCGGCCAGACTCACGGTGGGAAGCCCCCACTGGCCTGTGGGTGGGGAGCACGTGGAGGAAGGAGGCGCGGGTCACGCGGACGGTCCGATAACGCTCAAACAGCGGTGGTGTTCATGTGGTGCCAAAGTGCTTGCATACCACACGCTTAAACATAAAAAAAAAACCCGATTCACATAAACTCTTACTCCTACTGAAATACTTGACTTTAAATACACCTGTAGCCTCAAGCAGAATTACGCTTATTAATCCATAGTGTCAAAGGCAGTTATCTTACTCGTGATGTTAACAAGCTATACACAACTTGGTTGAGCTCAGCATTTTCAAATATTTCAATATATCTCAAGTCTTTTTCTTATCGTCATAGAGGCTAACTGAAAAAATGGCTAGGGTTAGCTTAGTGGGTGGGTCACACAAAGTACTTTTGAATGCGGTGGAGTAAAAGTAATAACATAACAACTAATAACAACTACAATGTACACCACTGTATTAACTATTTGGTTTTCTATCTGGTTGGAACTCAAAGGCCACTGATTGGCTGAGTGCTCTAAGTGGCTGCAGGAGGCTCCACCCCTACCTGGATAGGGGAACATGACCCAGGAGGCTTGACCAATGACGTCTTCCTTCAGGTCAGTGCGGGCCAGGTGGCCATATGTGTTTGGGTCTGCGGGCAGCACGTCATAGATGGTCAGGATGTGACAGATGAGCCATGACACAGTGATGCCCAATAGAACCTGTGTGGGTGTGGAGAAACAGGTGAGGTGATTTTATTTATTATGGAATTTATTTATTTGTATCGATATCAATATATTACACACAAAAATACAAATATTTCCATTATTTTGATCCATTATAGCAGTGGTTCTCAACTGGTCTGGCTTCGGGACCCACTATCACCCCTCATTGACAAGCCGCGAACCAAATCAAGGAAAAATGTCAAAGTTCAAATGTATTTAACATAACATAACACTTCAGTAACTGTACTATTTAGAACTATGTACTATTCAGCCCCTTATTCAGGCACTAAAAAATAGACAGCACTCCGCTGCATTAAAAAAATCCTCTTCAAAATAAAAGCACAGGATTTTTTTTCTTTTGCCCGGACAAAGGCCCGTGACCCACTTTTGGGTCGGGACCCACCAATTGAGAACCACTGCATTATAGCATAGTATCCATGAATAGTGTAGTGTCATTAGATTGATTAATGGATGGAAATTGAAATATATTATACTATTCTGCATGTTACTATTTGTTTTCATGAACATCTGGAAAGCCTCAGTGCATACGTGATCTTGTCTAAGCTTCTTTTTCAATGCTAGCGTATGCTGGAGAACGTGTAGAAACTGTGATTTAGCAGTGGATGCATCACTCACAGGGAGGATCTGGAAGACGTAGACGCGGGTGGTGTGCAGTTTCTTGCGCTGGTTGTAAGCAGGGAATGGCACCGGGATCTTGCGGAGGTACTGGGAGAACAAGACGATGAGCACGGTGGTCCTGTGTGGAAGAGAGAGAGACTTTAAAACACAGCGAATAGTGAGTCATGTGGCCCAGTGTTATACACTGTGTTGTGTGCTTCTTTGATTGTTCAGTCGAGAGAAATAAAAAATTAGCTGATGAGTTGAACGTTAAACCTGCACTATCTACGTTTTCCCACTAGTAGCCTCTAGTGGTTCAAATCATAGCTGCAGTTCAATCAGACCACGGTTCTGGTTCTGATTCTTTGCAGTTCAGATATTTAAAACGGAGTGAATAGCTGCAGTAGAAAAGTGACATGGCTGTTTTATTAATGCAATTCATTAATTAAAAAAATTAGCCAGAATTTAATTTACTAATGACTTTACTTTTGCTTAGTACTTCATTATAGCAGAGAGGAGCTTCCTACGTGAAAGGAATCACTCTGCTGTGCTGTAGACACTATAGACGGCTGTACTGTAGACATTATAGACCTGTACTGTAGACACTATAGACCACTGTAGTGTAGACACTGTAGACCCCTGTACTGTAGACACTATAGACCTGCACTGTAGACACTATAGACCTGTACTGTAGACACTATACACCACGGTACTGTAGACACTGTAGACCTGTATTGTAGACACTATAAACCACTGTAGTGTAGACACTGTAGAGTGCTGTACTGTAGACACCGATTCCCTCAGCACCAGGCAGGGTTTTACCCACATGGCAGAGATACCCCAGTGGTTTCCGGCGCTGGCGCCCGCCGAGTCGAACAGCGACAGGCCGATGAGCGAGATGGTGGGCGCGATGGTCAGCGGGCCGATGAAGCGCATGAAGAACCCGATGAGACCAGAGAAACCCACCAGGACTTGGAAGAGGGAGCCCACCATTATGGAGCCCTGGAGCTGAGTGGGAAACATTGACATTTGAGCATGAGGTTCCTGTTTGGACATTCAGAGTTCATAAGCATCCACCTCAAAGATCTCCGTTTGGTTCTTGACATCAGAGGGCCGTAGGCTCAATGACCACCGTTACACGGCATTCGCTCTCATCATCACATATTATTGTTCATATGAATATATTTGTGCTTCTTGACGTTAGCCAGGTCCTATCTCACTTACTGCTCTCATCCGGCTCTGCCACACTTCAATGAAGACCGGAGAGGAGGTGTTAACCAGGCTGGCGTTCTGCGTCCATGCCGGACACGTGAACTCTGGCATAGACAGCATGGCCATGGAGGGAGCCAGCAGGGTAAACGTACCTCCCTGGAGAATAGGCAACCTACACGAAGGAGATGGAGGACAGAAAGGTGGAGGCAGGGAATGAAGAAGGGAAGGAGAACCAAAGAGGAATAACTAAATACATTCCCCCTAAATAACATTTAAGGGAGTTGAGTCGTTGACTGGCCACATACATTGCCCGTTGAAAGTTGAAAGTTGAAATTGTATACGTCAAAGACTGCAGTTTTCAATTGCATCGAAACATGCCAAATTCGTCATAAATATATCTCAGTTGTCGACAATAAAATATTTTAAAAACATCTGTAACAAATAACAAATAAATAATAATAAATAACAAATAACAAATAACAAATAACAAATAACAAATAACAAATAACAAATGACAAAATCTAACCTGTACCTAAGCATGCCCCATGTTTGTAGTTTTTATAAAGCAAGGCTCGTCTGAGCTGGCTACAGCTGCAGGTGGATTCTAATGAGTTATGTCGCCCTCTGGTGGTTTGGCTAATGGAAAGAATGCTTGTAGTTCTCCACAGTGAACGTGAAAGTACAAAGTACACATGACAGCAATTCCATACTATACAAATCTATAGACATGTATTGATTGTCATTATGTCTGATTTGCAAAATACTACTTTGAGTTCCCATTAGGGTATATACATTGTAAATAATAGTTAATTACCATATCTATTTGAAAAACGCTGTTCTGGCAAAGTTCAAGTTCTAGTGCAACAGTGAGTAGTAGTATATATGACTCGAGCTTTGAAATTCCCAACCACCAGGCCTGTGAAACAACAGGCTCTTTAGAAACTCCTTCTTAGACATCCCCTCCCTTGACTAGTCGGTAGCTCTCTCTCTCTCTCTCTCTCTCTCTCTCTCTCTCTCTCTCTCTCTCTCTCTCTCTCTCTCTCTCTCTCTCTCTCTCTCTCTCTCTCTCTCTCTCTCTCTCGTGTTTTATAGTTCTCAGCTCCTGGCACAGTAAGGAAAATCTGGCCTTGAGCCCCCCGATGTGTAAACTGGCAGGCTCCCTCTAGTCTCATTATTTGTGTTTTCCTCTAAGGTAAACTAAGTAATTATACTGTTATGTAGCAGAACGTTGTTGGGTTAAAAACACATTCGCCTTGCGGTGTATGTAGGTTGATGTGTAGATATGGGGCTTTTACAAGCCTTCTAACATTATGGCTTTCATATCCATTTTCCCTGTGCCCTGTGCCCTGCACTCTGTCTTCCTTGTAGTACTGCAGACAGCAAAGTTAGAGTTAATTTGAATCCCATGAGGAGAGGGACAGATTATGACTCTAATCATGTGCTGAAGGTCAATTTAAAGTGAACCCTTGTATACAAATGCATTTCCCTCACCCTGACACTCACCCCTGGTGGTAAAACAGGGGCCCTTTAAGATGGCAATGTAAAGATACCTTATTTGGCGAGAGATGGTGACATCAAAATTATTTACGTGAAAATGTTCGAAAAACCTTTTTCTCTACATTCCAGATATTTTCTGTGCTAGGGTCGTGAAAACAAGTGACAGTTTTGGTTCTGGTTTACCTCAAAGACTGTGTCTATGAACAGGTCTATTGTTTACATTCAAACCTATTAATTAGGGAAATTGGGAAACATTGCATTGTTGTTGTTGCGGTTTCTCTAAAAGAGTGTGACTTTACGTCTATTGTCTTCCCTGCCAACTGACCAGGTTGTTGAAACCACTGGTGGCGCTAAGCCAACAGAATGTGGGTTTAGCAAGAGCTTGAGTCTCCACGTAATAAGATTGAAATTCCTTCTCTGTAAGCCTGCTGTGGCATGAATATTATCCAAGTTAAAGCAGCGGCCAAAACTTGTTTAGTGGACAGCTGCGACAGAACATGTTCACGGTCCTTTGCTCCAAATCAGAAGCCACGGCCTGTTTTCCAGTGTTAACACATCCAAACGATGGCATGTGTTACTGACACTCCTCCTCAGAGAAGTGCATTGTCATGCTGATATCCTGGCAGTTGTCCCTTGCTAATCTACTTTATAGGTTTTTTCATTGAGATTAGATGTGAAGTATTGCATTTTTATTGCTCTGCTCGATATTGATATGTATGATGTGTAGAATAGAATAGAAAATACTTTATTAATCCCAAACTGGGAAATTACAAAATTAAAATTACGAAATTACGAAATTACATGGCCGTAAGCAGCCACGTTGACTGACACACTGATTATCATTTCTAAAAATTGTTATACCTGTATATGAACGGTGGATTTGTTTTCGTGATCTTGATGGCATCTTGTTCCCACGGAAGGGATCCAATCAAATCTAGTGATCTTTTTCTTTTCTTTGTCGATTGGACATTTTCAACGTAGGATTGACGTATCACTTTGATACTTGGATTGCTTGATTGATCACTTTTGACTGTCATTATATACACACAAATGGCGAGCAGGACGGGTTGAAGGAAGAGATGAGAGTATGTTTGACCCTCACCTGACCCCAAAGGTGACCTGCAGCAGTGTGCAGACCCCCGAGACAAAGAAGATGGTGCTGATGAGTTTACTCTGGGTCAGGCCATCGTGTTGCAGGCACAGCCCCTGGGACAGGATCAGGGGAATGGCGATGATCCCCCCAAAAGCAGTCAGACAGTGCTGGGGATGATAAAATAAAAATGGCAATGATTTAAAATGGCCGCTGGTTATAGAAGAGATCAGGTCAATTGACTTGTATTTATATAGGCATCATCCCAGTTACAGTTTCAAAGTGCTTCACGGGACACATTTTACAGACCCTGATCAACAAGAAAAAAAGGCAAGCACGTCAGAAAATCAAGAGACCATAGAGAGAAAGGAAAGGAGTTGGGTGCTTTGCTTGGACGTCTTGGATGAAAAGACATTTGTGTGATAACACAGATGTCTTTGTGATGAACAAACACATCTGTGTCATCACACAGGTGGGAAATGGTGAGGTGAATAAAAATCAGAAAAGTCAGATCTTCAGCAAGATTGTTTGCTAACACAGAGAGATTAACAGATTATTAATAGATTAACAATATTATGTCATGGGTGATGAATAAGTACTTTTTTATGAAGTTTCGCAATTGGTGCCAAGCAACAAGTTGTTCATAGGGTTCCAAAATATGGATGAACATTCCCGCCAGCCGGCTAATGTCAGCCAGTTACCTGGCTATCACATCCGAGCATGCTGAGCGTTAACGCTAATTGCACACATGGGACTTGCCCACACCATGGACCATAAATGAGGTTATTGATTATGGTTCTGCACGTGACAAATATCAAACACCAGGCCCGTCATAAGCACCCTCATTCAATGTGTCACTTCTTGTTGTCTTTGCCCCATGACATTGAACGTAATCCTGCGTGGATGGTGAGACAATCCCAGAACACGTGAGGAGGGTTTTTTACCTGAATGCCCAGGATGATACACAGATACCAGGGGGGAACGTCTGTCACACAGTAGGATAACTTGTCTCTTTCTTCCTCCATCGTAAAGGCAGTGTTGTCATCCTCTCTCTAGGGGAGATCACAGAAGCAGCTGACATGCTACTGTTCCCAGTATCAGACATATAGACATACATCATATCATAAGATATGTATATACTGTATATATAATATGGATGTTGATATAGATGCAGCTGTAATGTCTGTTTGTGCGTTTGTGTGCCTGTGTGTGTGTGTGTGTGCGTGTGTGTGTGTGTGTGTGTGTGCGTGCGTGTGTGTGTGTGTGTGTGTGTGTGTGTGTGTGTCTGTCCTACCTTATCAAGAGCTTAAAAGTTTAGTGTGGGGTGTGATAAGGGGTATCTTACTGCTGAGGTTGAAGATCCTTCAACAACGATGAAGAAGCTACAGTACTGGACCGAGGGCTGCCAGTATAAGTACTCATATGGAGAAGCTACAGTGGCCCATACTGGACTGAGGGCTGCCAGTAAGTACTCATAACATTATGTCTTTGTCTAAGACAGCATCAAATGGCCAAGTGTCGTGTCGTGAGGATCCTTTGCAATTTATAAGTTGTATTAAGTTAGTGAGTCTGTAAAACTATCGCTCATAGCTTACGGGGTAAATTAGCGAATACAATTAAGTTAATACAAGTTCATTGAAAACACACCCTCTCTTTTGTCCCTTTTGTCTGTTCCGTGCTACTGTAGAACTGTGGTGGTGCGATTTGGTGGGTTCTATGAAGAGAACCCACTCTCTATGTAATTAAAGGGCACATTCTAACGTGACGAGAACACGTTATGACGTTATGATATCCCATCAGACTTATCATGCTAAATCATACTTATGGATATCATCTTCAGCTTCTTTGTCCACTCCACTTGTAGCCACTTAATTCTACACCCTACACTTTTAAGCATTGTGTTGTGGAACAGCATACAAAGGGGTGTCTGTTCCCTGCGTGGGCTTAAGTTAATAATAGGTTTTCGTTCAGTAGATTTAGCATGTATGCTACCATGGGGGGGGGGGGGAGAAAAAGATAAATCCTGTTTTCACACTCACTGCAAAGTTGTAGTTCTCCAGCCCATTGCTGTCCCTCTTCGGAGCCATGGTGGTCGGCTGAGTGTCGAATTCAGAAGCTGACGATCATCCACACTAAATATCCCTGGAGCTGCTGAAAGAGGGAAGACTTGTGACGATGTATGTGGTTGGTTGTTTGTGTGTGTGTGCCTGTGTGTCTGTGCGTGTGTGTGTCTGCGTGTGCGTGCACTGAGATAGAAATAGTAAGGTAGAGGAGGGGCGGAGTAGATAGAGTTTAGAAGAGATGAGAACACATCGGCTGCTCATGTGAACCCAATTAAAGCAGAAACACCAGCTGACCAGTCAGCCCCTTCAGGAGAGCGAGGGCAAGGTATTGGTCATGGTGTTTGCTTTACCTATAATCCTGATTTTTTTCATAATTTAAAAGTCTTTTATCCACACACACACACACACACACACACACACACACTCAATAGTATGGTTGATAATTGAGATCATTTAAATAGATTCCTAGATTCTCATTCCATCTTCATATATGAAAGGAGTATAAATATGCAGCTTGCTATAATCATTGCACTTAACAAGAGAAATAGTGAATAGTTGTATAAGCTGAGGACGAGGGGTGACCTCTCACATGAGGGGTCTTCTGCAGGGATGACTGCCGCTGGGCTATGAATAAGTGAATGATGGAACTTGAGGCTAAAGGTTTGACTGCATTCCAATGGATGTGTATAAGATCAATTCAGGACATGTGTTGAATACATTTCATGAATCAGTTGTCTGCGGTGTCTCTACCGAATCAGTCCGCGCTAACAAATATCTCGAGTGACCAACTAGTAGACAGTGATTTAAAAGAAAACAAGTGATGTTGATTACTTAAGTCATTTATTATATTATGCGTCTATTCCCCAGCCAGTGAAACCTAGTTAATGCCAGAAAACAATTTACGGCACCTCAACTGCCAGCACCAAATCTTTACGACAGCGAGTGTGCAGGGCTAATGAGCAGAGAAAGATCTAGAGAATCTCTAGAAAGACTTGTATATACTTGGTATATCTTAAACCACACATTTTTTGCATGGGGAAGTCAAAGAGATATTTCTGCCTTCTGCAAGCAAAAAGTACACAAGAACGTTGTTTTGAATTTCAATATATAGTATGATTCAATTTATACATGGGTGCACACTAAAGATTCATTTAATTCCATTTACTTGCAATGGATTTCCTAAAACAACACACTTGACAACATGATCATCATGCTGTTGTTGATTATCTATTGACTCACTGAACTGTCAATCCTTCCAGAAAGTTGCCGTCAGAATCCTTGTCTTATCTGAAAGTAATTACTTCATTGCCAATAAATTGTCAATAAAGTCATTATCCTAATCAAGTCATAATCTATCGTTCAGATAAGACAAGGAGACTGATGAAGAATTGTGAAACATCCCTTCCCCTCGCTCTAAATATATCAATAAACATTAGAATGTGTTGTAGAACATATAGGTAGCTCTTCAACAAAGGTAACGTAAAATAAGTTCACAAGGCAGGTAACGCCAACTGTTCACACCAATCCTCAAATATGAAATATGAAATATAATAAATAAAAATTCAAAATCTTCCTCATCCATCCTCCCAGCCTCTATTCTTCTCCTCTCTCCATCCCTCACTTTTTCTCTCCATCCACACATGCAACCCATACATTTCTCTACAGTGCCGTGAACTTAGGAGTGGTCTGTTAGGTGACCTTTCACCTAACACTGACTGAATCTGGCCATAATGCTCACTGATTTCATTCTGCTTACTCACACTCATCGCGTCTGCATTCACTGGCCATACTGAGCTTATTTTGGTTAAGATGTTTATGAGCACATATAATACCTTGAGTTTCCCTGTTTTCTACAAATGAGCAGAAATATTAATTTTGACCCGTGGAGTCCTGCCCACAGAACAATACGTTAAGAAAGTAAAGATGCCATCTGCATACCCTCCCCTTCTGGGACTGAGCAATACTAAGTTACTTTGAATACGTTGGAAATAAATGATCTAATACATTTGTTGTGTAATGTGGCTTCCGAGTAATTCAAGTTTTGACCTACTGGGAGAACCTACTGAACAGTGAAATCAAAAGCAAAGTAGATTAGTAGCTTCTGTCTGATTCGCAGGACGTTTGTCAATTCCCACATGACATATTGCGTCTAGGCCAGATGAGATTTGTAAATGCAGGGAAACACATAGTAGTTGTAGAATATACCTATACACCAGTGTCTTCTCCATTAGAGTGAGCCCAGAACAGTTTCACAGTGATTCTTAACACAGATTCCTTGTCCGAACAGGAGGGGCGGAGGGAAGTAACACAGTTTACACTACATTACACAAGACACCATCATGTCCTTCAACAGGTCAGCTGAGTAAAGAACAGAGATGCTCTGTCCCCCAACTGGTCAGCAGACTAAATAAACCAGGTCCCTGTGTTATCACCAAGGGGTCTTCCTCTTTGTGACCGCCAATGCCCCCCTGTTCAGTTCAGCGCCACGGTTAATGTGTAACCTACATGGTGGATAGATACCACGATGAGGAAGCAACTTTCATCAAAAACTAATTGATTTCCCTTTACTTATTAAAACAGCTTTTCTTTTTTTGCACTTCAAACATGTAGCCTAAAAATGCGAGCACAGTCTTGAGTCCACAGTCTTTGATGGTTACTCCAAAGAAGTACTCGGAAATCACCAAAAGGTATGGGCAGTGTGGGTAATGTGGTGAAAATATCAACCAAAAATAGCCATCTGTTTAGTTATTATTAATAAATAGGTAAAACATAAAAGGTATGTCATTTCTGCCGCTAGCTGGTCGCTCAACCAAAACATAGAGGTGGGTTTACATGACCAGAGGCAGACTCCAGGAGTAAAATCAGAGGACATGCTTGTCTAACATTGATAAAAGACTCGCCTGGTATTCATGACCAGAGGCTTTACTTTGACTTGAGACTGGCAAGGACTTCACCAGTGTTGTGCAAGGTCACACTTTTCATGAACATTTCAAAATTCACCATTTCAATTTTGAACTAGTTCAAAGTTCAGTTCAGTGAGAAATGAAAATGAAAGACGTGAAATTGAATGAACTTGTTTTTCATACTACCTTCTAGCCTAAAACTGTTCACTGTATACTAATTATGTATTCTCCTCGTGAAATAGTAGAAGACTATTAGTAAGTGATTTAGTAAGTGGTTTCCTTAATTTATGCTATTTAGCCTATGATTATTACCCTGTCAATAGCCACAATTACAGTGTTGTGCATGCAGTGAAATCAATTAATACTAGCTCTCAAATTCTATCACACAAAATAGAAATTTTTGACTCTCAATGACTTGCATATATGTTTTCACACTGGACGGATGCTTCAACTCGACGTGTCTTTTCAAATATCTTTTCAAATTCGAAATTGACGAGGTTGACGTTCGAACTTGTTTTTTCAGCGCAGGTGGACATAATTTGCATAGAAAGTTGAGGTTTTTACCGTCGAGTCTTTGTGAGACAATGAGAAAAAATTCTGTAGAAAAAATCATACGTAGAGCCGGTATCATCTGATGTGCTCTGTGTCTGCAACGTCTCTCCTTTCACTTCCACTTGTCATTTTCAGAGTAGGCTGTTGGCTGCCAGGGTTGCCAGATGCCAGCAAGGTTTTCCAGCCCAAAACTTCCTCAAAAACCGCGAGATTGCGAAAAAACCCGCCCAATTTTTTTTTTTTACCATTTAATATGGTTCAATGTGTTGCAATTTTAGCCATATGTCACTTGTATGCAGCATTAAATGCTAAATGATTCTTTACCCTCGTCATGTTGTCTGTTATGATAGGCTATTTTCTGCTTGGCCGCATGAGCCACTACTTTTCAGAAGCCACGACAGAGGTCAGATTGCCGACACTACCGTCTTCTCACGAGTTGCTCTGGTTCTAGTTGATGCAACATCGTTTCCACAGAAAACCGGAACATTCTGATGAGTTAGATTAATTTGTTGCACCATTGTAGCCACAAAACCGTAACATTCTGATTTAGAATAATTTGTTGCAACATTGTAGCCACAAAACCGTAACATGCTGATGAGTTAGAATAATTTGTTGCAACATTTTTTTTTTTTTCAAAACTTTTTTTATTGAAGTTTTCATGGACATAAGCATACAAGATGTCATATAGAAAATAAATTTACATTTATGCATAGTATACAGAGAAACACACACTGAAAAAAGAAACAAAACAAAAAAAAAAAAAAAAAAAAAAAAAAAAAAGATATTAAAAGCTTGCTTGGTCGCCTAACCCATCAAACACAAATACAAAGACTGTAAGAATTATTAAACACTATCATAAAGTCTTGTCCAGCGAGAATAAGAAAAAAAAGGGAAAAAAATGATAAATAATAATAATAAAAACAGAGAGTGCAGTGATCAAACATCTCAAAAAAAGAAATGCACCAAAGTCACCATGTCCAACAAGGGAAGAACAAAAATAAAATTCAAAAAAATAATACGCTACAGAATTATCTATGGTACATCGAAAGTGTGGTGTTCCTTGATGTAATTTAGAAAAGGACCCCATGTTTTATAAAATCTGGACGCTGAGCCCCTTATGACACACCTTATTTTCTCCATCTTAATGAAATACAAGATGTCTCTTAACCATACTGAATGAGACGGGGAAGTGGGGTGTTTCCACTTCAGTAGAACCAACCGTCTGGCTAGAAGGGTTGTAAAGGCTATTAGATCTGCCTTATAGCGCGGTAGTACCAATTCAGTGGGGGTGACCCCAAATAAAGCTGTTAGGGCTGTCGGCTCAATTGGTATGTCGATACTATTTGAAATGGTTTCAAAAATTTCAGACCAAAATCCATGTAAGGAAGGGCATGACCAAAACATGTGGCTATGTGTGGCCGGGGCCTGATGGCATCTGTCACAGGTGGGGTCAATGTTACCATAAATCTTGGAAAGTCTAACTTTGGTTAAATGTGTGCGATGAACAATTTTACATTGTATCAGCCCATGTCTGGAACAAATTGACGAGGAATGAACCCGGCGTAGAATTACATCCCATAGCTCCTCGGTAATCTCCTCACCCAGGTCCTCCTCCCACCGGTGCTTAGTGTTTTGTAGAGAGTTGGGGCGTAATGAAGAAATCAACATGTACAAAACAGAGATCATCCCCTTAGTACAAGGTACAGGCTTCAAAAAGGAGTCAATGGGGACAGGATCCGGGAGATTGGGAAACTGCTGACTTATATTACGGACAAAATTGCGGACTTGCAGGTATCTAAAAAAGTGTGGTCTTGAGAGTGAGTACTTTTCAGATAATTGTTCAAATGATGCAAATATATTTCCTATATATAGCTCTTTGAAGGTTCTGATACCAAGTGTGGACCAGGAGGAGAAAGCCCTATCCATTACAGAAGGAGGGAAAACGGGGTTGGCTGCAATCGGAGCTAGTAGAGAAAAAGATTGTAAGCCAAAGTGTCGTCTAAACTGGCTCCAAACCTTGAGTGTTGATTTGATAATAGCATTTTTAGAGTAGGGGGAAAAAGAGAAGTTTAAAGGAGCGTGTGCAAGTGCTGTCAAGGAAGCGGGACTAGAAGAGGAGGCCTCTAAGACCAGCCATGCAGGAGGAGAAGGGGAGTTTTCCAACCGAGCCCAGTGTTGTAGTATCCTGACATTGGCTGCCCAATAATAAAATTTAAAATTTGGTAGAGCAAGGCCTCCCAGAGATTTGGGGCTTTGTAATATACGCCTGCTAAGCCTAGGGACTTTACCATTCCAGATGAATTCAGTCACCAAATTATCAATTTTTTGAAAAAATGACTGCGTAAGGAAAATGGGTAGAGACTGAAAGAGGTATGAGAATTTGGGTAAGCAGTTCATTTTAACCGAATTGGCTCGAGCCGACAAGGATAAGTTCAGTAATGACCAGCGTGCAAAGTCGTTCTGTAGGTTCGTCAATAAAGGGGTGAAATTCACTTTAAATAAGTCTGCAAATTTATCCGGGAAGCGAATGCCAAGATACGTGAAGCCACATGTACTAACCTTAAAAGGTAGAGTGTGCAGGGGATAGTTACGGGCTTCCGAATTCAAAGGGAATAGCTCACTTTTGTCCAAATTAAGTTCATACCCTGATATTTTACCAAACTGGCTAAAAATGTCAAGGGCAGCTGGGATAGAGACAGAGAGATTAGATACATATAATAACAAATCATCCGCATAAAGGGAGGTCTTCTGTTCAATTCCAAATCGTTTAATGCCAGTTATATGAGGGCTTGTTCTGAGGGCAATGGCCAATGGTTCAATTGCAATTGCAAACAGCAATGGACTCAGATTGCAGCCCTGCCTAGTAGAGCGAGCGAGAGAAAAATAGTCAGAATAGGTGTTATTGGTCCTAACTGAGGCTGTAGGGGAGGTATAGAGCAGTTTAACCCAGCTAATAAAAGTGTCACCTAGGCCAAATTTCTTTAAGGTGTGAAAAAGGTAGACCCACTCGATGCGGTCAAAGGCCTTTTCCGCATCAAGGGAAATCACAGCCTCTGGCAGTGATGAAGTGGAGGGGTTGTACATGACATTAAGAAGCCTCCTAGTGTTGAAGAAAGAATATCTGTTCTGTATAAAGCCAGTCTGGTCAGGGGAAATAATAGAGGTTAAGACAGTTTCTAGGCGCATAGCTAGTAATTTGGAGAGAAGTTTCAAATCCACTGATAGTAAGCTTATAGGGCGGTAGCTTCCACAGGAGAGAGGGTCCCTGTTTTTTTTAAGAATTAAAGAAATTGTAGCTTGAGTGAGTGTGTGTGGTAGCTTAAGAGAATGAAAGGATTCGTTGTAAACATCAATAAGAATTGGAGCTAATTTATCAAAAAATTTCCTATAGAATTCAATTGGGTATCCATCCGGACCTGGGCATTTACCCGCCTGCATAGCGTGAGCAGCCCTCTGAAGCTCTTCCACAGTTATAGGCCCCTCTAGCTTCTCAGCTGAGCCAGAGTCGATCGTAGGAATATCTAGAGGATCAAAAAAATTGTTGAGTGTAGATGGATCGTCCGGTGGCTCCGCCGCATAAAGAGAGGAGTAAAATTGCTTAAATTGTTCATTAATCTGTTTGGGGTCAGTGGTTATACCTGATGGAGTCTGAATTTGAGGAATTTGATGCGAAGTTGATTTCTGCCTTAATTGGTGGGCTAGTAATTTACTTGCTTTGTCACCAAATTCGTAGTAAGCACATCTGGACTTAAACAGCAATTTCTCAGTGTCAGCTGTAGAAAGAACATCAAATTCCGCTTGTCGCAAAAGGCGTTCCTTATATAGATCTGGTGATGGAGTTATAGAATAAGTGTCATCAATCTGTCTGATCTGTTCGGTCAAATTTGTCAGTTTCCTCCCCCTGGCTCTACCCTCATGGGCACAATAAGAAATAATTTCCCCCCTCAAATATGCCTTCAATGTCTCCCACAGTAATGAAGATGATATCCCTGGTGTCCTATTAATTTCTAGAAAAAAGTTAATCTGCTGGGAGATAAAAGTGACAAAATCTTCATTTGATAACAGACCAGTATTCAGTCGCCAGGATGGACGGGCGTTATCGCATCCCTTGATTTGCAAGTCCATTAGAACTGGGGCGTGGTCTGATATGACAATAGCATCATATGAGCAGGATAATACTAATGGAATAAGCCGATTGTCAATCAAGAAATAATCAATGCGTGAGAAGGTGTGATGGACATGAGAAAAAAAAGAGTATATCTTATTAGATGGATTATGAAAACGCCAAGGATCTGAGAGTGCGAACTCGTCCATAGAGGACCGAATAACCTTGGCAGAGCTTGATAATACTGTAGTTTTTGTGGACGAGCGATCTAATAATGGATTAAGCCAGCAGTTGAAGTCCCCCCCTAAAATGAGATGATATCTAGACTGGTCAGGAATTAAGGAAAATACTGATCTGAAAAAGCAACTGTCATCCCAGTTGGGGCCATATACATTAAGTAGAGCTACCTGGGTGCCATTAAGAATCCCAGACACAAGAACATATCTACCATTTGGATCCGAGGAGATATCTGAGCACGTAAAATTAACTGATTTATGGATCAAGATTGCCACACCTCTGGATCTACTCTGGAATGATGAGTGATACACTTGTCCAACCCACCTCTTCCGCAGCCTGGTATGATCAGAAGGTTTAAGGTGTGTTTCTTGAAGAAAGGCAATATGAACACCCAGATGTTTAAGATGTCCAAGCACTTTGCTACGTTTGATTGGCTGGTTTAGGCCATTACAGTTCCAGCTGGAGAACCTGATCACCCCTCCACACCGCTGCGAGGAAGGCATATTAGGACGGCTCATAGACTGGTGCTGGGTGTAAAATATATATCACTATAGAATATGCTTTGTGAATGAATTCGGATCGTGGCAACCAAGCAATAAACAAAAATAACGTAAAAAGACATAGATTAGAGATAACGTTGTTCAAAAGAAATTGTAAACAAACACAACCCTCCCTCCTCCCCCACCCTCCCGCTGCTGATGCGTCACATGAACTGGACGCGCGCATAACCCACTATCACTAGTAAACTCTAACACACACCTAAGTAAAAGGACATTTCACCTGAAGTCAGGTAACCAAATAATGACATTATAACACTGTCAAACAATCCGGTAATTAAAGATATACAGTGAACATTAGCCTTGAACCTGCTATATATAGCCTACTGTGCTGCGGTTATGGAGGGACCACCCTCCGGAGCTTGCTGCTGACAAATGCTGAGGCTTCGGTCGGATCCTCAAACGTGTGCGTGGTCCCGCCGGGAAGGGTGATCTTAAGGAGTGCCGGGAACATAAGTCCAAACTTGACCCCCGGGCAGGCCCACAGTTCGCGCTTTACTCCCCCAAACGCAGCTCTCCTCTTGGCAACAGCGGCGGTATAGTCGGGGAAAATGGACAGTTTCTTGCCCTGAAAAAGCAAAGGGGAGCCGCGGGATGTTTCGCTGGCCCGTCGTAGGATCTCGTTCCGGATCTGGAAGAAGTGGACCCTGATGAGCACCGGTCGGGGCGGCTCACCCGTCCTAGGTTTGGCGCGCAGTGTGCGGTGGGCTCTGTCGAGTAGCGGGGCTTCATCCAGTTTCAGCAGGTCTTTCAATAACCCGCCGATATATTCTGTCGGACGTTGTCCCTCAGAGCCCTCGGGTATTCCCACCAGTCGTAGGTTGTTCCTCCTCGATCTCCCCTCCAGATCCTCACATTTGTCCGTCAGTGTTTTCACTTGGGCTTTGAGCGCATTGACGGTGGAATCGAGTGAGGAGAGTCGATCGCCATGATCGCTCGTCGCAAGCTCCAGTTCCTTAAGAATTTGACCATGTTCATTTATCTTTTGCAGCAGTGGTTCAGTCGCTTTTTTCAATTCTGTGCGTACTGAGCTGATTTCGGTTCTCAAATCAGATGCCAACGAGTCAATTCTGCCACATATATCCTCCTTTAGCGAGTCCAGCATAGACTGCAAAGCCCGTAGATCGATGAGGTTAGCTGCGCTAGCTGCCTCAGTAGCTTCGCTCGGCGAGGCTTTGCTGCGGCCTCCCCGCGTCAACTCGGATTTCGGCTTTACAGATAACATTGGTGAATTCAAAACGCAGCAACAGTTCGGCAAACTGATAAGCAAATAAAATTGAGTCGGCTAGTATAAAAAAATGTTGATGAAAGGATTGTTTATCATTTAAATTTGTCACCTGGCGACAGAGCTGTGAAAAACACGTCTCACATCCTCGGTGTTCGGCTCCGCCCCCCTTGTTGCAACATTGATGCAACATTGTAGCCACTGAAAACCGCAAGATTCTGATGTGCAGATTAAGAATAATTAGTTGCAACTTTGTAGCCATTTTTATGGAGGATCAATTGTGACATATCTTTAATTATATCTATCAATATATCTTTCATTTTGAGTGTCAATCTATTGGTCAATAAATTAATTTATAGTTAAAAAAAACTATAGACTATATTATTCATTGTATTATTCAAAACAATGTGCCAAATTATTTGTAATAATTCATTTAATTATTTATGCAATAATTCGTTTCACAATAGATTGAAAGATAGATTGCCAGATAGATTGCCCATTTGAAGGGTTCCATATGCCCCGTTCTGATTGGTCTGCGATAACCAAAGATTCTAAATCACTACACGGTGGAAAATATGGAGGGGAGTGTTGCAGCTGATTTACGAGGGCCCTCTGCACCTGACCATAATGGTATCGCTCAGGCACGCTTTTATAGCTTGCGGAATCGCTAACCGCAAACTTTACCAAAGTGCATCACGTCGATCATTTAGAGTTGTCAGCTGTCAGGATAGATACTTTCAGCGGTCTGTTCATAGGTTAGCTTTAACCAACTCCCCACCTCGCACATAACACACTGGCAGATGGGCAGAGAGTCTTATAAAGCACATATATATCTTGATATTTTATTCATGATCCAATTTATTTTAAAATTAAATAAGCTGTTTGTTTTCAAGTTAATCGGGTGCAACAATCTTTGCAAAGAGTGGATGCAGAGGGAACTCATGCTCGTCGGATGTCAATGCAGACTTGCAGGCGTAGGCAGTACAGTGTGCCAGGCCCTAACAGTCTATGGCACATAGACGGCAACCATAAATTGATAAGGCAAGTTTCTCACATAGAAAAAAAATGTAGTAAGGTTGTTAGCACAACTGAAACACCAAGATGATAAAGCAATTTGGCAACCACTTCATGCAATGCTGCAGAATTAAATAAATCCTGTCTCACAACTGTAGAACTTAAAAATCGATAGTAAAGTTGATTAGCAAGACTAGTGTTTTCTACGGTTCCTTCTTGGTTTTATCAGATGGCGCATCGTAGTGCTGCCTCCAACAACCGAGCCTCAACGGTGCTGGGAAGTTTTCTGGGAGCTGTGGAGGAATATGGTGTACCTTCTTGAGTGAGATCAGACAAGGGCGGTGAAAACATTGACGTGGCAACATTTATGGTCACTCAGAGGGCCAAACCGCAGCTCTCACATAACTGGACGTAGTGTGCACAACCAGAGGTATTAATATGTCAAGTTATTCTTGAATGTTGAATGCGTTTATGAGAATTGAGCTATAAAAATTCTAGTTCAGATTGGCCAGAACTTATGTTTTTTTTCCTCCATTGTCTGTAGGATAGAACGCATGTGGAGAGACGTCTATGGAAATGTTCTGGACCTGTTCTACAGCATGTTCTGCACTCTAGAGCACAATGGTGCTTTAAACCCAGATAGCGAGGCAGATCTGTACTCACTCCACTGGGTTTTCTTACCACATATTCAGAAACATCTACAGTTTTTCAGAGAAGCCTGGAACAACAAGGCAAGGCAAGGCAAGGCAAGTTTATTTGTATAGCACAATTCAGCAGCAAGGCAATTCATTGTGCTTTACATACATAAAAGCATTAAAATACAATAAAAGCATAGCAAAAAAAAAAAATAATAATAATAATAACACATACACAACACATACATATACAGCATTAAAAGCATTGAAATTAAAATACAAGCATAAAAAGGAAATTAAAACATGTTAAGATAAGCTTAGGGGAAGGCTGTAGCAAACATAAAGGTCTTTAATCTGGATTTAAAAGTGGTGAGTGTTTCAGCAGACCTACAACTTTCTGGCAGTTTGTTCCATATGTGGCGCGTAAAAACTGAACGCTGCCTCTCCATGTTTGGTTCTGACTCTGGGGACAGTAAGCAGACCCGCCCCAGATGACCTGAGAGATCTGGATGGTTCATAGAAAATGAGAAGATCTGAAATGTATTTTGGTCCCAAACCATTCAGTGCTTTATAAACTAACAGCAGTACTTTTAAGTCAATTCTCTGACAGACAGGAAGCCAATGTAACGATCTGAGAACTGGAGTAATGTGATCCATTTTCTTAGTTTTTGTGAGGAATCGAGCAGCAGCATTCTGACTTAACTGGAGCTTTCTGATGGACTTTTTTGGGAAACCAGTGAAGATGCCGTTACAATAGTCGAGCCTACTGAAGATAAATGCGTGGACAAGTTTCTCTAAGTCCTGCTGAGACATCAGTCCTCTGACCCTTGATATATTCTTTAAGTGATAGTAGGCAGACTTCGTAATCATTTTAATGTGGCTGCTAAAATTCAGGTCTGAGTCCATGACAACACCTAGATTTCTGGCCTGGTCTGTGGTTTTTAACATTGCCAGTTGCAGCTGAGCACAAACTTTTAATCGTTCTTCCTTGGCTCCAAAGACAATTATTTCAGTCTTGTCCTTATTCAACTGAAGAAAATTCTGGCACATCCAATCATTGATTTGATCAATGCAATTACTCAATGCTTGTATTGGACCAGTCACCTGGGGTTATTGTTATGTAAATTTGTGTATCATCTGCATAACTGTGGTAGCAGATGTCATTTTGCAGGATCTGAGCCAGTGGGAGCATGTAGATGTTAAACAATAATGGCTCCAGCATGGAGCCTTGAGGAACACCACATGACATTTGCGTTCGTTCAGATGTATAATTACCTAGAGAGACAAAGTAATCTCTGTCTTTCAGGTAGGATTCAAACCAGTTTAACACTGTGCCAGAGAGGCCAACCCAATTTTGTAGTCGATCTAACAAAATATTGTGATCAACTGTGTCGAATGCAGCACTGAGATCCAGTAAAACCAAGACTGAAATTTTGCCACAGTCTGTATTTAAATGGATGTCACTGAGGACTTTAACAAGGGCAGTCTCGGTACTGTGGTGAGGTCGAAATCCTGCTTGGAAGACATCAAAACAGTTGCTTCTTGCTAGGAAGGCATTTAACTGTTGGAAGATAGCCTTTTCAATTATTTTGCTTAGAAATGGGAGGTTTGATATGGGCCTATAATTGTTCATTTGTGATACATCTAGATTGTTCTTTTTAAGGAGTGGCTTGATAACAGCCGTCTTCAAGGCCTGTGGGAAGATACCTGAGAGAAGAGATGTGTTGGTAATTAATAAAAGATCTGAGGCCAAGCAATCATAAACACGTTTGAAAAAAATTGTTGGAAGAATATCGAGGCAGCAGGAGGAGGATTTTAGGTGTTCTATAATGTCTTCTAAAATTTTGTGGTTGATCAGATTAAATTGTGTCATGGTGTATGGGGCTAATTTAGTTGGACAGCTGGCCTGTAGGTGCCCTGGACCGAGGGTAGAGGGGCTGAGCGACCGTCTAATTTTCAGGATTTTGTCAGTAAAGAAGGTGGAAAATTCATTCAACAACCACAAACTGTGGACAGAGCACAACAGAACACCACTCGAACTGTGGCAGCACACGCCACATGACAGGGATGCTGGGCCTATCCAGGTAAAAACTCACTGCACATCTTTAAGTATTTGTGCCTTAACTAACAACCTGGTGTAACATTAGTTTTCAACAACAAACCCTTAGGCTGATGATGGCTTTGAAGTGGACTGGGATGGGCCCAGTCACCATCACCCAGAAGGCATCATTGTTCCAGAGATGCAACTGCCCCGGCCTCTCTTGGCAGCAGAAGAAAGGCGACTTCCAAATGCCAATGTGTCATTTTCTGAAGCTTTGCCTTTATACCACAGTGTGCGTGACACACTTACAGAATTCTGTTCAATATGTAAAATTAAAATGTGTGTCATCATAACAACAAGAGAAAAGTGTCAATACATTTAAACATGTTCCAAAACATTAACCAAATAAACAGAAATTACAACACAATAGTAAACAATAGTAAAACGTGTTTTGTTTTATTATTTCATCTTGAGGTTAGAACATGCATTGAAATATGAAATGAACAAAAAAACAAATAAATCTGAAATGAACAAATAAACAAACTTTTCATTTAATTTCATAGTCATAACTATATGAGGCCAAATCCATGTTGCCATGTACCTATTGACGCTTCTAAATCTGTAGCAAACTGGCTGTAGTCAACATAGTGCCCAGGTAGTTTTAGGGTTTCAAAACACGTCGCGGAAATTGGGTGTGTCAAGTGTTGAGAACTTCACCCGATCCAGAACTTCATAAGTCTAATCAGTTGTTGTGGAGAACCTGGAAAAACAAATGCACAAAAATATTCACGTTATCTGGTTTGCATTGGCAACACATTGGCAGGCACGCACACACGCACGCACACACACACACACAAACTTACTCCTCATCATTTCCTTCCTTTGCTTCTGGCCAGGATATTACATCAAGTATCATCTGAAAATTTTAAATAAAAAAGACAGTACAGAAGAGATCAGAGATGAGAAGGTGTGATGATATGGGGGTGCTTTTTGGTTTGAATGAGAAGGTATGTCCAAACTTTGACTGGTGCTGTGCATGCATACAAATCATATAATTTATGCAGCTTTACTGTGCTGTATACCTGCGGAGTATACACCTCTTCTGAAGTTGCAGGGAACAGGACACTAATTAGGTCGCGCCTCTCTGCAATTAGTGGCCAGACTTTTGCCTCTTTCAAGCCCCTTCTCAGCTGTTTGACCTGCAGCAGAGTTCTTCCAAGCACCTAGTGTAAGGTGTAAAAGATACGAATACGTCATTCATTTTGTTGTTTAATGACAATTGTTGCAGGGTTCCCACTTTAAGTCAAACTTATACAACAGTTAGGCCCGGTTGAACCATTTATGAATTTATGATCGGATGAGACGCATTCGCGTCACTAGGAGTGGAGATATTCCCCGATATACCACGGGTGACTCTTTACAGCTAGTAATCACTCCGTATTTTCCATTTGGTTGACCAACGTGAATGTTCTATTAATTCACATTCACGCTTGGAACTATTTTGGGGAGCAGAGGATGAACAGAATTAAAAACTAAACAGTAGAAAACAATTTGATGTCTTGAAGCTTCGTCAGTTGGTAATGGAACTCTTGTATAAAAGCAATATAACACTCGCGGTCGTGGGGTTGGTTAGCGGATATCGCCATGGCTGTGGTTTGGCTGCAGGCACTCAGCCGCCACGAACCCCACTCCCACTCGTGTTATATTGCTTAATTAAGAGATTGACCAATTGCTCAAAGATAGCTTCTTTCCAACCAGACTCACAGCATGAATGAGCAGCTTCTCCATCAGCCAACGCCTATTGGTTGTTGTTGGACCCGGGAGATCCCAAGACAGCGCCAGAGCAGTTACTTCGGACTTCTGCTCTGCTGTGAGTTCTGCGGGAAATGATCAAATGGTATATTGGTTTATTTTTACAAGACGCCAGAATTTTTAGAAAATACTACATATTCCATTACTAATTTACAACGAATAACAGTTGAACCACTTACCATCTCAATTACGATCCTGATATCTATATCAGGACAATCTTGCAACGTCACTGTGGCCGTCTCCAGTGGGTTTCCAACTAGCACATGCTGGATTGCAGGGCTAAGCCCTGCGAACTTGGGGCCACCGTGAATGAAACTGTGGCCGATCATCCTCCCAGCAACTTTAAAGATTTCGTTGTCCAACAGAGTTCGAGCAGTTGATGGGACCAAATGCCCAGGCTTCCCCTCAAAAAACAATGTTTTTGCAGCGTTTCCTGAAAACAATGAAAAAATAGGTTACATGATTTCAGAAAGAGACAAATAACTTCTTAGCTGTTATGGCTTCTGTAGAAGTGCTACATTATAGACCTATTTGCTGATACTGAAACCTATGTAGACACACCAGGCAACATTTTATGCTGTTTTTAGGTTAATTTAAAATCGCAGACTTGCCTGGTATGCCTTTAAACAAGGCAATGATACCAGAACTTAAAAATAACCAAACCGCACACACATTGTGAAAAAACAATACCCTTTTGTCAAATTGAACACTTACATTAACTTACATCTAACCTCACTCTTATGACACTCTTATGTCACCCCCTTCAAGTAAAGTGTAGCAATGTTCTGGAAATCATTATGACCAGCACTATTGGATATTCATAACAGTTTGACATACACCCATTCACAAAAACATAACACTTGCCTCCAGTACAATGTTTGCTTGCAATGGTCGTATGTAGAGAATGGCCTGACCAACTGCTGCATCTCGACTTCTTAGATGCTCCAATAACCCGCATAAGCTCAAACCCCCCACAGGAGGCAAGCTTGGGGAAGGCTTCATGTATGACAGCCGCCAGTTCGTCAGAACTGTTTTCATTTCCTGTCAAATTCTACAGAAAAGTCAGAAAATGTTGGGTTGTCCATACGAATGAAGTCCCATCTTTGTGCATGAATTGTACTAGTCTGGCAGCTCCACGACAGATAGAGATATAGGACTATATTCCAGCTAAGCACTGGCAAACCAGGTGCTATCTCTACTCTCAGCTAGCAGTGCTTTCAGAATATATAGTCCCAATTCTGTAACTGCCAAGGAAATTGCCTAATTTTATTTTGCATTGCCATTTGTACTCATTCTGAATACACAGGTCACAAGAAGTAATTAGTAAAGAAATATAATTTTTTATGACTTTTGACCACATATACAACTCCAGGTGGATGATGGGATCTCTCCTCTCAGCCATTTCAGCTACTGTTACAGGTAAATACTATTGTCACAGTATGACCACGAACAATAAATGTCTCCTCTGAGCCATAGATGCACAACCACCAAATTTCATGCGAGTTAACAAAATAAATTAAACTTAACACGAAAATGCAGCCGCTTCTCGCCAAGGCCTGCCCCAGCCAGCTGCTCTTTTTCACTCCGACTGGGAGCAGTGACCTGAGAGCGACTCGCAAGGCAGCAAAAAGTGTGTGTAAGAGGAGTGGTGAGCCAGGACGAAGGAAGACGATCGGCTCATCCTCCTTGGGGTGAAGGTTCTGGGAGAACTCACAGAGTAAGGCTGGAAAAGCCTCCTCATTTCAGCTTTCAAAATAATAAAAGAGAAACTGAGATCATACCTCTACACCACCATACAGCTCGCTTTGTTTTGACACCAACTCCCCCACCCCCCATTGTAATGTAACTGATAGAATTAAAAATGGACAATGGACCATCTGTGGGAATAACATATAATGTTGTCAGAACAACGTCTGTACATAGAAACGTGGTAAATGCTTATATGTGAATTACATTCCATATTGTTTTTGCTCATTGGTTCTCCAACAAATCAGAAGCTAGGCTAACATTTCCTGAGGTGATAGAATGTTGACAGTCCTCCTGTCACGGTTTTCCCTGGCACAACATAATCTGTTTATCAACGCTGAATAACAACAATCCCTGATTCTAGAGGTCCTTACACTATGATTACTGCTGCTAATAATAATAATAATAAAAAAAATGAACTCACAAACGACAGGACCGTCAACTCTGGCGCTGGCGTTAACGCTCGAGCCTCCATCTACATTGGCAGAAAGAAACGATGTTAATCTTAATGTTTTTTTTTACAAGTATTACATCGAAATTAGATACAGATTTTAGTTTTGACATCAACAGCAAGATACATCAGAACAACAGAAACTTCACAGAGACCTCAATCGTATTTTTAAAAAGCTTAAGGTTACTCACAATTAACAGGGCTAACATCTGCTCTGGCGCTAACACTCGAGCCTCCATCTGGCAGAAAGAAACGATGTTAATCTTATTGTTCTTTTTACAAGTACTACATCGAAATTAGATACAGATTTTAGTTTCGACATCAGTCGTAAAATACATCGGAACAACAGAAACCTCACAGAGGTTGATAGTATTTTTTTAAAAGCTTAAGGTTACTAACAACTAACAGGGCTAACGGCTCTGGCACTGCCATGAAAGCCTGAGCCTCCATTTACATTATACGATGTTAATCTTTCTGTTCTGTTGAAAATAACATTTTATCGAAATTAGGTACATATTTTAATCGAAATATTGTGCTAATTCACATACCTTGTCTCTCCAACCTGTCAGCGGCCTCCCTCAAGATTGCTGCGAGGTTCCTTTCCATTTTGTTCATCGAAAATGGCTCTCTTCAGAGCTTCAGATGTGTAGACTTTAACGGCAGTTATCGCAGACCAATCAGAACGGGGCATATGGAACCCTTCAAATGGGCAATCTATCTGGCAATCTATCTGGCAATCTATCTTTCAATCTAATGTGAAACAAATTATTGCATAAATAATTAAACGAATTATTACAAATAATTTGGCACATTGTTTTGAATAATACAATGAAATTAATTTATTGACCAATAGACACTCAAAATGAAAGATATATTGATAGATATGATTAAAGATATGTCACAATTGATCCTCCATACATTTTACCCGCCCCTTCTCAAGATGTGGTTCCAGACGCAACGTTACATTCGGCCTCTGAACCAGCCCCAGCTCTGAACATAACTAGAGTCAGCCAAAACGATTTGTCCAAATTTTTCCCACACCTTGCTTTTGTGTCCCACTTTCTGCACGACCTGAGCATCACCATTTTTTAGCTTTTCTCTCATTAAGTTAGCAATGTCTTCAGCAGAAGCATCTGAGAGGTTTTGGCGGTGTAAACAAAAGCTACGGATACCAAATAGGGAAAAACAACTGTTGAATTGCCAGTGTTTTAGTTTATCTGGTGACCGTGTTAGCTGATGACTCTCAGATCGAGAGGTGAATTAATCGTCTGATCACAATTTAACTTTAGCGTCACTAAGCTATTAAACACATCCGTGTAGGTTGTTATTATCAGGGGTGGACTGGCCATCTGGCATACCGGGCATCGTCCCGGTGGGCCGTTGACCCAATGTGGGCCGGTCCGGTCCGCCATGTTTTGTTTTTTTCCCCCTCTAAATTCCCTCCAATTGGGACGTCCAATTGGTTACAGAGGGCTAGCAGTGTGTTACCAGCATCAATCATGGGCTGACAATGCTGTCAATCACAACACAAACCAGGGTGGGCGGGACCTCATGGCATGTCGCGGGAGTCGCGAGACGGGCTGCTTGCTGCTGAGCTGAATGGATAAACGGCTGGGTGGCGCTGAAAAAGTGTGACTTAAAAAGCTGAAGTCTCTGGAGGTGGAAGCTGCTAAATGCTCGAAATTGACAGACCTATTTGGTGCCAGGGTCACCACCTCAGCAGGCGCTGCTGCGCCGGGAGACGAGCGAGTGGAGGCATTCATGGTAAGTAACGCTACATTTTGAGACATGTCCGAAACAAAGTAGAAAACGTTTTTACATTGAATGTGATCTGACCTAATTAACTGCATATTGTGACAACATATTAGCCCAGAGTTGAAGGGCTGTGACTGTTGGTAGTTGTGGTTGATTTTGTTTAAATATGCGGAATTGTGTGTTATTTTGTTAGACGGTTTAGCTAAGCTAGCTAACAGCTGCTAACGTCAGCGGTCTCTTGTTGCCATAGCAACAGTAAAAATTGACCTGGACTAATGAGGTATAAATAGAGATGCAGAAATACAGATGAGATACTTTGAATTTTAGCACAAAATACAAGTAAACCTATAGGAAATAATTAGTTTAATCTGCAATATTTGCCATTGAATTTATTGTAATCTTTCAATTCATTTATTGTTTACTGAGGTGATAACTATTTCGTAGGTATAATTTGTGTGTAACTTTAATTTCTGTGTAAATGTGTTACTTTTACTTTAGTTTTCAAATGGCTGTGTATAGTGCTGTCCTGAGTATTTTCAGGTATTGTCACAAAGATCTGACTTTTTTGCATTGGAAAACACTTGTCCTCGTGAACGTTTAGTTCAATATGAAGTAATGTTTTATCTTGTACATTATTCTGTGGTGTTGAGTTATTTCCCCATCCAATGATAAATGCTTTCTCTATGTCCAGCCCAGACAGGTTTTGGGTTCCTAAGCTTATTTCATGTGGTGAGAGGAATGCAATATTTATATGTTTAAAGGTTTATGTGAAGAAACATACTATATGTGTGATAGAATGACAATTGGTAATTCATAAATGTCTCTTTATATTCTCTGCTACCATCATCTCCTGTCAAACAAGTTTTCCTGACCTGCAAGAAGTTCTTCTATGATGCTTGAGAGAGAGAGAGCTTCGTCTTGACTTTGTGAGTTTATTATGCAACTTGTTTTGTCTCAGATTGAAACAAAAGGTTTGATTATGATTATTTCTTGGTTGAAGATTTTCATATTGATTATTTTAATTTCAAACACCTGCATATCTTTTAAGTTCAATTAACAGTTATAGGGCTCTTTTGAGACTTAAGTCATCCATGACAGATACATTTCACTAAGTGTCACTACATCACAAAAAGGCTACATAGCTACATATACTTATCAGTACACAGATACTGAGTAGAAGTTCTGTTTGCTGTTTCTTGCAGGTCAAGAATTTGGTGAGGAGTGGAGCTGGCTGGCTGCGGACGAGGAAGTAGGGCAATATATACATGTGCACATACACATATATGAGAATGCATATCTATTCAGATCTGTTATTCATGTCAAGACTTTTTCAGACAGCTATAAATAAAACTTTTCTTTTCAGTTCTCTGTTTATGGTTTCATAATGACTCACTGAGTTACAAAATGCCAGGGCTGAATTTTTGTCCCAGTCCACCCCTGGTCAGGGCCGGGGTGGGACCCATTTTCAGCCCGGGAGTTTTGGGCCCAGATCGGCCCACTTTTTTCAGTGTTGGAAGAATTTCAGTAAATGAACAACGCAAAACTCTTACTATCCCTTTTTTATTAGATATCAAAATATGGCGATTGCTAAAATAAAATCTAGGAGAAAAAAATTTCACTTGAACCATGTCCTACTTCTTGGGCTAACTTACACATGTCATGCTGTAGTTTACATGTTAATTTTCACATTTGGCAGAATCTTCTTCCAGTGCCCATCTTTTTTTAAACCTGGCATTTTTCTGCTCTCCATAATCAATGACACTGGTCGCGCTTCTGTCCTCTCATCTGTTACCGGTACCGCTAAATAAAAGAAGAACCATGGACCCAACCAACTCAGATATTAAGGAGGGGAGGAGTACCTTAGATTATATAATCCATATTACATATACTGCGATGCTGGGGCTGAAATGTCAGACGAATTAAGAACGTCTACTTTAGGAGATGATAAATTAATGGTCAAAGTTATTTTTCCCCACTCAAGCGGCCCAAAAGACATTTGAAAATGGACCGGCCCACCGGGAAACCTCCCGAACCTCCCGATGGCCACCCCGGGCCTGCCCCTGGTTATTATTATTGATTGAGCACAATCGGAGTGACACCCAACTGTGTTAGGACATAGTCAGGTTTGATCTGAAGAGATTGTGGAAAAACGGCACCATCAAGCTTCAGCGCTCTCCCGTTGCCATGGAGATTCAAAACAAAGCAGATAGAGTCAGCCAGAGTCCGCACAAAAGTAGTCACATAGCGATATTAATAACAGTTTTATTTTAAAGTTTGTCTTCTTCTTCTTTCACATAAAAAAATGGATTATCATAAATAGGCAAGTGAAAGTTCTCTTTTTGACCCGCCCCGCCCGCACCCGTAATATTTAAAAAAAAAATTAACCCGAACCCGCCCGACCCGCGGATAAACCCGCGAATATCTGCGGGTCACGGGTCGACCCGCGCATCACTAGCGCCCGTAAAAAATGTTGGCATTGAGTGACAACGATGCTGTTTCAAAAGTGCTAGCAGACCGTGTCACTCATTAGGAGAAAAAATAAATCTGTAACGGTTAATTTGACCTCAACAGTGGCGCTCACTACACATAATCTGAACGAGTTCACGTTCAAGTTTTTTATTTGTAAACGTGTTGCGTTCAGTTCAAAGTTCACAGAAAAATGAACGTGTTCAATGAACGCGTTCTTTTGAACTTGTTCATGCACAACACTGGACTTCACATCATTTTTAATGATTAAATACAACATAGCGCTCTGACTCTAGGCTATTATTTCACCATTCATCAAACATTAAGTGGAAGATCTGTAAAAAAAAATAATAATAATAATAACCATAAATTTTGTAGCTTGCATGGAGGACATATACCGAGGTGGGGATCAAAGTTTGGTGTCGAAAGGATATAGCATTGTGGAGATATGGTCCACTTCCTGTTTTTACATAAAATTGACACATCTGAAAACATTTATAACGCGCTGACTATAGAGAATTTCAACATACTTTATATGGGTTTTTTTCATATTTCAGTCGGGCCATGCTACATGTCAAGTTTCGTGCATATCGGAGAAAGCCTCATGGATGGAGGCTTTCTCCGATATGCACGAAACTTGTGTGAAAATTGTGTTAATAGCCTTAGCCACACAGATAGACTAAAAATACCAAGGGTACGAATAGACACTTCGAGGAATGTATTGAAGTTCTTGGAGTTATTTCCGCACTTTCCGACCAAGATGTTGACTATAGAGTGACTGCAAATTTAGAAGAAGTAGTCCACCGCTTCTCTGGTACCAGGCGTTTGGCGTTTGACATATCGAGTGCAGTTCTGGAGCATCAAGTTCTTAGTGGGTTACCCGCTGGTCAAATGTTCGGAGTGTCAAAGAGCTCTGCGTCAATCCATTATCTGGAATTGATTTGCCTTGACTTGATGCGCACAGTAACCAATCAGGCATTAGGATCCGCCTACCAACTTTGATGGGCTAGTTTGACAGTTTAGACAATTCATGAAGCACTGCAACACAGGATCATGAAATGTAAATGTAAATCATGAAATGTAAATGTAAATTCAAATTGGAAATACAGGATTGGTGGTACTCCTGTCGGGCATTTCTGCCTGACGCACCTCCTCCGGCGCCTTTGGAATGTTTGTGTACCCTGAACACTTTGGGCCTAACTGGGTCATCAGCTGGGGACCACCGGTCGTTGATGTTTCGCTCCTTTAACCCCAGGACATCGACCGGTGGCGGAGCGATGGCTGGGATTTCTCCCTGCCAACCCCACTGATGCCCTAGGTGTTACTCGGCCCCCAGCTCCTATCCTTCCTCCGCAGCCACAACCAGAAGCTGCCTTTCTCTGCCTCCTCCGCCAGCTCCTTTGACGCTCTCCGGAGGCCAGCCCCTGTGCACCCGAGATCTCTGAGCAGGCGAGAGGTTGAAGAGCCCACAAAGCCCCTGCACCCCACCTCGACAGGGCATATAGTGGCTTTCCAGCCCGCTTCCCTGCACTCCGCTGCCAGGTCTGAATACTTTTCCCTTTTCCTCTCATGTGCAGCTTCTAGCCCCTCCTCCCATGGGACAGTGAGCTCCACCAAGAGGACTGCCTTGCTGGCCGCAGACCACAGCACCATGTCTGGCCGCAGTGGTGTTTCGGTGATCTCTCTGGGGAACTGCAGCTGCCTTCCGAGGTCGACTCTCATGCTCCACTCGCTGCCAGGTGAGAGGAGCCTTCCCAAGTTTGATGGGCGGGGGGCATTGATGTTCTCGCCAGCCCTTGCAAACTGGATGGTGTGTCTTGCTGGGGTAGCTGGCCGGCTGTTCGCTTCCCGTCTGCATGATTCGGCTACCTCTGCCAGCTTCTTCAGGACAGCATCGTGCCGCCATCTGTAGCGGCCTTGGGACAGCGGCGTCTTGCAGCCCGAGAGGATGTGCCGGAGGCTAGCATTGACGGTCTGACAGAGGGGGCAGACCTCTTCAGCGCCGAACCACAGGTGGAGATTCTGGGGGCAAGGTAGCGTGTTGTAGGTTGCTCGGATCAGGAAGCTGAGCCTGGCTTGAGGGGTCTTCCACAGGTCGGGCCACGTCATAGGCCTGTCTATGACACCTTCCCATGACGTCCAGCCTCCCTGTCTCCTCTGGGCCACCGCTCCGACCTTGCCACTTCCGTCACCACCATGGTTTTTCTCTCCCGTTTGGAGGCCTTAGACCAGAAGAGGGGGGTCTCACTCCGGCCAAGACCTGCTCGACCCACTTGGACCCTGCCGACCACCTCACGATGCTTTAGCCTGCCGATTGCCTGGTCGACCTCTTCCTCTGCTCTCCACCTCCTTCCTGTTCGCACTTGGGTTCCCGCTGCCCTGACCAGGTGATCGGAGGATTCTCTCAACTCCAACACCATCCGGGCCTTCTCCTTCTTATACCCCAGGCTGATGGAGTGCAGCGGCAGTTGGAGTGTGCTCCGACCGAAGAGGCCCACATCTGAGAGGCATCTTGGCAGCCCCAGCCACTTCCTAATAAAGGAGTTTGCCAGTTGGTCCAGCTTGCTTGCAAATGACGAAGGAACCTCGCTCACCTTCAGCGGCCACATCACCCGATGGTAGAGTATGTGCTGGTAGCACCATACCTTGTATTTGCCTGGGAGCTGGCTCCGATGGATCCTGGACAGACCATCTGCGAGCTGCTTCCTCACAGCCTCTCCCGCCTGCTTGTCAGAGAGCTCTGCTGTGTAGGAGCGCCCCAGGCTACGGATGGGTTGCTTCGATAGCAGCGGGATCTCCTCGCCGCCTGCAGTGAAGATGGTGTGGTCGTTCCTGACCCCTTTCCTGAGGGACAGGCTTCGGGACTTGGATGGCTTGACCTTCATTCTCGCCCAGCCTACTAGCTCGTCAATCCTCTTCAGCAGTCTTGTTGTACATGCTGCTGTCTGGAGGATGGTGGTGACGTCATCCATAAAGCCTCGCAGCGGTGGTAGCCTTTGGCCAGATGGCAGCTTTACTCCTCCGACCATCGTCCTCGCCCCGATGAGGATGATCTCGAAGGCCGCGATGAACAGGATGGGAGAGATGGAACATCCCATCGCTATGCCCACCTCGAGCTGCTGCCATCCCGTGGTGAAGTCCTGGTGGACACAGGACATCTGCAGGTCTGCAAAGTACTTGGCCACCAGGTCTTTGATGCAGTCAGGCGTGTGGAAGAAGTCCAAGGCGAAGCTTATCAGTTGGTGCGGGACGGACCCGTAAGCGTTGGCGAGATCCAACCACACAACATGGAGGTCGTTCTTCTCTCTCCTTGCCCTTTGGATTTGCTCCCAAATGACGGCTGAGTGCTCCACGCACCCTGGGAATCCTGGGACACCGGCCTTCTGACAGCTGGTGTCTATGTAGCTGTTACTCGTGAGGAAGCTGGTCAACCTCTTGGCCACGATGGAAAAGAAGATCTTCCCTTCCACATTTAACAGAGCGATGCTCCTAAATTGGCCGATCGAGTTGGAGTTCTGTTCCTTCGGGATGAGGACTGTAACAGCTCTCTGCCATTCTGAAGGGATGAGGTTCTTCTTCCACGCAACTTGCAGGAGTTTCCACAGGATTTTCAGAACCCCCGGGCAGTACTTGTACAGCTTGTACGGTACGCCGTTGGGACCAGGGGCTGAGGCTGCTCTTGCCTTCCGAACCACATCTCCAACCTCGCTGAGTTTGGGGGGAGCCGTGTTGAAAGGGATGACTGGGGGGGCTGGCCGAGGAACATAACCCGGGGATCCCAGCGGGATGGTTTTTGCTGGGTCGCTGTATTGCTCCCTTATATGCTCCTCGAGCTCTGCCTTTGAGATCTCCAGTTTCCCACTCCTCTTGTCCTCCAGCAGTTGTCTTGCATGCTTGAAGGGGTTCTTGAAGAAGTTGCTCCTCTCTTTCTCCTTCCTCCTTCTGCGCTGGCGAATCCGCTCTGCCCTCCTCAAGTTGGAGAGGCTCATCTTCACCTCCTCCCACAGTGGCTTCAAGCCCTCTTTCTCCTCCTGGCTTGCCTTCCTCCACTGCTTACGGAGTTGGCGCCGCCTCCACACCAATTGCTCGATCGCTCTTTCCCTCCTTCCTATTTGCTTGGGGGCTGCTCTTCGCCTCTCTGCTACCACTCCAAATCGGCTCCTGCACTCCTCGTACAGGATGTCTCCCAAGGTGTTAAGCTTGGTTTCCACCTGGCCACGGAGAGAATGCTCCAGGAGTACGGTGATGTCGTTGTCCAGCTTCTGCCAAACTGCGGACTCGTTGGCTTTTGGCCACTTGATAGCCTGCCTCCGCCCGGGTTCTTTCTTCTCCCTTCTCTGGAATGGTTGCTGGTTGTTGCTCGTTGATGTTCCGGGTGTGCTTCCAGTACCACTTACCAAGGGACTTTCCTCCACCACCAGCCCTGGTCGCTGGTTTTTGCTCATTGATGTTCCGGGTGTGTTTCCGGTACCACTTACCAGGGGACTTTCCTCCACCACCAGCCCTTCTCCCTCATGCCTTTCGTCTGCAGCGTTGGATCCTTCTGCTCTGTGGTTTGAGACCTGGCTTTTGGTTCCTAGTGTCTGACCTGCGGTTGCAGTGCACTGTTGCTGCTGACCCCTTGTGGTGCACCTCAACATTAATTAAATTAATTAAATAGTGAAATGATTATATACGTTTGTTTTTTTACATAAAATTAATGGTTATTTTAATTAATTAATGACACATTTAATTATTTAATTCCAATTGTAATTAATGAATGACACATTTAATTATTTAATTCCAATTTTAATTAATTAATGACACATTTAAGAATTATTTAATGGTGTATTTATTTATTTATTTGATTATTTAATGGTGTATTTATTTATTTAATTTTGGCACTTTTAGTCCTCCATACGTTAGTGGCGTGTTGCTTTAATTACGTTCACAGACACAGATGAAGACGATTTTAAGACACTGCGCGCAAACCTGGCGACTTCACACCTATGCTTCACACCCACTTCACCACCACGCGCAGAGCGTCAGAGGTCACCACTCGTCTCTCACTGACAGCGCGTGCTCTCCCTCGGCTTCCCCCTCGGGACCCAAAAGACAAAGGTGGCGTCTCCCTCCCCAGGACCCGGACTTACAGAAACGCATCGGGAGTTGCCAACTACCCATGAAGAACACAACACACACTATAAATGAAACGAAAGTAAATGTATATGAAATGTACATTTACTTTCGTTTCATTCAGATGACATCGGCTGTGCTAACTACATCACGTATTGTGTAATAATCCAATGTGATGAACCCTGATATAATCATCACACAATCATTATAATAACAAACGTCACATCAATACCTATATTTTTTTTTTTTAGGAAACGTTATATATTAGTTATATTGCTTAGAATTCAGTTATTTTGTATGTATCCATTTACTGTATTCGTATTTTACACATTTTGGAAATGAATGTACGAACGGTCTCGGAATCAGGTATTGAAATCGATAATGAACTTCACTTGATTTACGAGCATCTCCACCGCCCGCCAGGTTATACTGTGGGGGTATATTTAAAAAAATAATCACACACCTCAAGAGCAGTTTACGTAGTATGATAGGCCTCGTTCCTTTTTTAAGTTAGAAAGATATTGGATAAACATCAGGTACTCCTGTGACGCTAAAGACCGTCACATGAGTACCGTGTGTCTATTGCGAAGTCAGGCTCTGCACTCTGCGTCTAAGCTGAACAAAAAAAGACGGCTCTTCTATTTGAATGAAGTCATCACAGAGCTGTTTCACTCTGCCAATTGGCGACCGCAATAGGGGGTCCGGGGCCCAAAACGGCTTGGAGCGTATAGTAGCCTACAATACAACAATAGAGAGCCCCACTCTCTATTGTTGTCAATAACAAGCCTTGCTTGAGATCTGCTTGTGGCACCCACATGCGCACATGTGGATGCCACAAGCAGGTCACATGTGACTGAACTTCCCGCATCGGGTATACATTGATTGAACACATTAACTTACACTAACAAATTAAAAAGTGACACCTGGCATCAAATATTTGTGTAACATATTTTACAAACTCGTGAACAATAATATTACAGACAGACATTTGCTAAAAGAAAAAACGTTACCTCGTGATGTCACTTGATGTCATCTGAATCGGTGTCGTCGTTTTTACAACCAGGAAAAGACATTGCGCTCCCCCGTGTGGTGACCGATGAGAACTACAACCATCACAATATACATTAAGAATATTAAAAAATATGTATATATCTCATATCATTCTTTCCGAATGAACAAAGCAAATAAAAGCTACACATTTCCACCTTCCACATTATGGTTCTCATGATGTTTATTAAATGAACTCAGCCTACTTGAATAGACCGTTGAGTATATAGAGCCAACGTGCGATGATATTGATGCTTGTTGTTATTGTACAATCTAAAACCCCCGTAGTAAGCCAATTACGTCACAAGATCGTATTTCACTTGTATCCAAATCATCTAATTTTGTAACGATAAAAAAGAGGTCCATATCGGACACCACGTGTCTACGTAGTCCGCGTCACCGCGCTGTCCGGACGGAGGCGCCGGGTCCATTTCTACAGAAAGATCGCGAGGTGGCGTCGTTGTGTTTCCATGAATAAGCAGAAATAATATTGACTGTTTGCTGACACCCACATGAGGATAACAGTGACCTGATTTTGTCTTCATGGCTTCGCCTATTCGCCTGTATTTTTGTACTTGGTGTTAACCAGCGATAGCTGATAGGATACCTGTTTTGTTTTTAACTGCAGCTCTGGTTGAATGATCAGGGGCCGAGGGAGTATCCAGCAGCCTCCGCCAGGGAAGATCTGTCAAAACCGGAGGCTGGGGTACCGCAGCCAGGGAGAGGGGCGATGGCTGCTGGGGGACGATGCGGGGAAACAGTGGACCAGTACCGGGCAGAAGTAGAGCGCCTCACCCACGAACTGGCCGAGGCAAACCGGGAGAAAATTAGGGCAGCAGAATGTGGTCTGGTGGTTTTGGAGGAGAACCAGACGCTGAAGCAGCAGTATGCCGAATTGGAGTCCGATCAAGAGACTCTAAAGCGGGAGTTAGAACAACTACAGGAGGTATGCTATAGACTATTGATTAGCCATAATTGATAAGCTGAGTAGCATGTCGTGTGTGCATTTGTGTGCTTAATGAGTGGTGATGCGTCCACCGTGCCTGCATAACTTCACTTCGACGGCTCGTAATTTCCTTTGAGATTAAAAAACAATGCAACAGTTTCAACATTGCAGCATTTTACTGCAACCTCATGTTAATCGTAATGATCAATAAATGTACCGAAACCAAGATCGGAATCACCGCTCCAGACAGTACGTGTACCATCATTCCATTGCTTGCTACTTTCTTGACACACACACGCACGCACGCACGGACGCGTGCCTGGAAGCACACACACACACACACACACACACACACACACACACACACACACACACACACACACACACACACACACACACATATATACATATACACAATACATATTATACTTTCCATATCACCGCACATACAGTACATCACTATGAACACCTTAACACGGCTGATTACAATGAGCTTGTCAATCCATGTTTGCAAAAAAAACCTACAGACATGAATGAGCATTCTCATCATGGTTCTCACCACCAGACTACAAAAGGCAAAACAGATTGCTTGGCCTCATGTATTCTCAATGCATTCCATCATTAATGAAGACAGGCACAAATCTTAGAGAGAGACAAGTGCTGACAGAGTTTACATGCTGAAGGTCATCTTCAGAGATTGGGCGGTCATCAAGATAGCATATTGTTTGCTTGTGATTTTGTTTATGTGTGCAAGGTGTCACCGTCATCAGAAGCAAACAGGAGCAATCACACGATAATTGTAATGTATTTGCAGTAAAATCAGCAAGTATTGTGTGTGTACATGTGTGAGTGAGGGGCGTGTGTGTGTGTGACACTGACCAAGGTAACAACATGGAAACCATATGGGCTTTTATTTTTTGGTGTTACAGCAGAACAGAACCAGTATTCTGATTTCCATCTGTTATTCCCATCAGTTTTTTTAATTGGTTATTTAGTCCATTAAATCACAACCTCGTTAGGAAATGTCACAGAATTTTTCTCATAAAAGTATTACGGTCGTTTCCTTGCCAGCCAGTTGCCACTGTACCCCTACCCTGGCCAATTTAATACTACAACGTCTTATATTGCCTGTAAGGCCATTATTGACCCTGTAACAGTCAATAAAGGCTGAGTGGCTTCCAGGGGAAAGCACCATATACAGCACCTCAAGACAAAGTTAGGGCTCAGTCACAATATCAACCAATCAGCACCGGGCTCTATGAAATGCTTAGGTGGCCCAAGCTAGCTGCATAAGATCATATAAGAACATGTATTAAATGATGATGATGATGATGATAATGATGATGACTTTTTTTTTTGCGGGGGGGGGGGGGGGGTTACATGTTCTTTGTTAATATCTTCAGAGATAGTTTGGAGACAGATATTGTATACATTTCGTTGTGTTTGTCATTTGTTGACCTGCCTCCCGTTTTCAAGGTGCTTCCCACTCAACTGACAAAGTCCCCGGTGGTCGATTTGCCGATAAAGAAAACCATGCCTGCCCTAGACCTCTATGAATATCAAACACAGCCCTCTGTCCAGACAAAGACGCCACGTTTCAGTTTCCTTCGCTGTGCGGCGCGGTATAGGACTCGTAAAAGGTGCAGGGAAGGGAAACGCAAATGGGTAATGGAATTGCTCCTGGGACTCGTAAAAAGGATCCCGGTGCTGTTTGTAATTCTTCGAGAAGACAGACTAAAATGACATTTGCAGTGTATGCTCCACCCTCGTTATGGGGATGGATTGTGGTTCTACCCCAACCCGTGATCTTAGCTTCTCCACTACATTGAGTGTTTCATGTGGCGTGGGGGTGAAGACCACCATCTCCACCTCACCAGTCTTATACATGCAGTCATTTAGATTTCTCTATTGTAGCACAATAGTGACCAATGCATGGTATTCGCCATTACATTTCTTTGGAGTGGATGTGGACGTGTGTGTGTGTGTGTGTGTGTGTGTGTGTGTGTGTGTGTGTGTGTGTGTGTGTGTGTGTGTGAGTGTGTGCGTGCGTGTGTGTGTGTGTGCATGTGTGTGTGTGTGCATGTGTGCGTGCGTGTGTGTGTGTGTGTGCATATTCAGACAATTCGACACAAAAGCTTGCCCAGCTGCTCTGAAAAATAAACACACATCCACAGAGTCAGAGCGACACAAGAGAGGTGGCGTTGGTGAAAACACATTGTATATTGCTCGTTTGCTTCACTGACTGACATCATGGACTGGCTGGCAGGGAGTCATGACAAAGGGTTTCTCCTGCGCAGAATAGGCCGACACCGGCTGAGCACCGAGACATTCGGTCGGTTGAGAGGAAAGTAGAGACGCCCTCACTGTGTTCATTAGCATTCTCTTGTCTGTCCTGCCAAGTTGAGAGACCCGAGGAGATGGAAATACCTTGTTTTCATTAAACCTGCATAAACAACGTGACAGAGCTGTAGGTTGCTTGAAAATGTAAAGCGTTAAAAAAATATAACCCACTAGAATATTCTCCAGTCATGCCTATTGTTACCGTGTTACATTCATACTCATGATATTTGTCTTATTTTGGGGATAGTTGTCTAAATCCTTAATTCCGTCATATCGCTCAATTTCCCAATTTCACTCTTCTTCATTCTATCGGTCTCATATTTTTGTTTCATAATTCTCCTTTCCGTTTTTCATTTTCCATCTGCTTTTGTCTCTGGAGCTCTGCATATGTTCTCTCTGACTCTTCTCTCTCTCTCTATCTCTCTCTCTCTCTCTCTCTCTCTCTCTCTCTCTCTCTCTCTCTCTCTCTCTCTCTCCCTTCCTTTCTCTCCCTGCCTCTCCTAGCCTCAGTGTGTCCCATCCTGCCCTTTGTGTCCCTTGATACTGGCCTAAGTAGTGAGGGAGAAAGAGATGCAGTATCTGGCCCATGGACGAAGGCTTGTTAGTGCTGTCTCTAAGCAGGGGGGGGGGGGGGGGGAAGGAAGCATCCTTTTAGACAGTAGGACAGAGTGAACAGCCAATTAAATGTGGAGACCATCATTGCAGCACACAGATCCAACACAAAGCTCCCTGCCCCATCTGCCCTCAGGTGGAACGGTCGACCGTGATGCTGCGGTGAGTCCTACGGGGCTTCTGCAGACAGACAGCAGGGCTTCATAGAGCAGACAGGCTGCCGTGTTAACACTGTGGCTGGTGGTGGTGTTTTAACGTGTGACTCTGCAAGGCCCTTCATGATGTCCCTTGAGGCTCTCTGTACTTTTACTTAAAATCTCTATTGCGTTTTTCTGATGGCTTACCTCAGCGACAGGATGTCTGACATTTTAGACACACAGACGTCGGCTTCACTCGGTTCAGTTGGTCGCCGTCTGACCCGGTCTGTGGGATACGGTATTTCGGCGAGCATTCTGCCACATGTTTGCGATCGGTTGGGACATACATAGGTCACGGGCTTGTTGTTGCCTTTAAGCAGAGAAACATGCCAACAGACATTTGCTTCAAACTTGTTGCTAAGGTCACTCAAAAAGGAACAGGAACAGAAGCAGGTTGTAATCTCACTTCCTTTCCTCGGTGACTCAAAGCTCCTTCAAAGATCTTTTTTCAGACACTTTTTTGTCCTTCCTTCTTTTGAGACATGAAGGCCAAAGCGAATAACCAGTCGTCCCTCCACCGATACTGCAATACGGTAGCAGTGCAGCAGTGTTTCGTAGGTCGGGATCCACCGTGGGCTGTATGGCAACAAGCTTTGTGTCTGAGAAGATACGCACTGCTCCACCTGAGACGTGTTCGACATCATGTCTACAATCAAAACAGCGTGCTCTGCAAAAAACAATGGCAGGGTGGGGGGGGGGGGGTAGATACCCTTATGAAGACGGGACCTTGCTCAAAGGCACCGTGCCTGTGTTTATGCATGTCCGAGAGCGTAAACCCTTGTGTCAGGTCCTTCTGTTGAGGCATAGAGGAGGATTGGGGGGGGAATCAATTCACGTATTGTGATTGTGATTCTTATCTTCTGTGATTCAGAATCCAAAAATCATTTTTTCTCTTTCGTCTGACGTAGACTTGTCTATGTGTGTATGCAATATTGCAATCAGTTGAACTTTTTCAAACATAAAAACTACATAATGTTGCACAGTTTACTCTGCTCTCATGCCATCATCTTGAAATTAGCACCTCTGTGTGCTGAAAATCGATTTTGAATCAGGGAATCGGTTGGAATCGAGAGGTGATTTTTTTTAAATCCAATTGTGACCCCAATAATCAAAATGGAATCAAATCATGGTGCTATTAAAAGATCTCCACCCCTGCAAAGGAGCCACGCTTGAAGCTGCTCTCAGGGCAGCCATAACTGAGGCAGCGGTGCCAGAAAACAGCAGAGAACACTCTGCAGTTGCTGAGTGGACACTGTGAAGGCACGGGAGACCCACACCTAGCTCATCACCGCGCCGCCCTGCGCTGTGTTCTCAACACCGCATGCGTCCTGATGGACCGGAGGCCGAGGCCACACGCTGTATAAACGTCACTTTGTAGGTGCACAAAAAGATCCCTTATGTGTCCGCCCTGGTTTAGCTGTTCTCCAGTTTCAGGCGACTTCTGTGTTCCCAAAGTATTCACAGAGGCCGGCAAACGCTCGCTTCTGACAGGCGGCAAGAAAACCATCACCACCCCCGTGTGCTCCTCCCCTGTTCTCCTTCCCTCCCCCCCCCCCCCCCCCCCCCCCCCGTGACCGCTGCAGGAGGTCCTGAGAGGGAGGTGGCTGCTGGGAAATGTTGGGGGAGGGGGGGTGTTGTTGGGTGGGGGGATTAGGGGGTGGAGGCCCTCTCTTCAATGCTTGAGGCGATGGTGGAGTCTTTCACCCCCTCAGAGGTTTTTCTTCATCCAACCCTCCCCCCCCCCTCTTCATCTGAGCTTCACCAGCCTTTACCTTAACCTTTACCTTAACCTTTACCTTAACCTTTACCTTAACCTTTACCTTAACCTTTACCTTAATGGTGTGAGGAATCACGCTCTCCTTGTCCACGTTGTGAGAATGTTTTATTTTTTGAGAAATGGAATAAAAAAGCACAACGACTTGATGGCATGAGACCGTCCGTTTTATAACAAAAAGCCATGCAGTTGTAATTGCTTTTCGGCTGTGCTAACTACATCGTGCTTGGATTCAGTGTACGCAAATAATGTGCACGCACAATATGAAAATGGATATTATATTGAGTATATGATAATAAAATATCAGTATGTAAATAAAAGATGCATCCACTGCATCCATAATACATCTATTTGGCATTTCTCAACATTGACACATTTATGGTTGAGATGAGCCGAGTCTGAATGTGCCTCACAATCACGTTGTTTCTTTGAGATGTTGTCGACCGTGAATATGTAAGCATAAATAAAATATGAGGCATGATTATACCGGGGAAAAGAAAAAAAGTGTGACATAAACAACACCTGATATCACCATAGAATGTTCCAGTGAAGCCCGTAGTACAAGGGACACTGTACTGTACCCCACTGTACTACGGATGCATTGTGCTGTTACGGAAATCACCCAGGACAACATTCCGCAGCTGCTGCTGTGACAAAAACCGCTGCTTTTTGTCTATGCATTGAGGTCCGCACGGCGTTTGTGTTTTGATAACCTTTGTTTCCCGCCTGTCTACTCTAGGCTATACTGTATGTGCGCAGCTGTGCTTCGCAGATCACATGTGTGTATTATTTTTCCATCAGGTTTGCTGGTGTTGATCTTTGACCCTTACGATATGCAGAAGCAGGGGATGCATACAGACCTACAGATTAGGTCCTGTCTGCTCTCCGCCTGGGGGAGGGGGGGGGGGTTGGGTGGTCTGACTGTGGAAATGCACACACTTATGGTTGTGGTGGTTGTTGTTGCTGCGGTGTGCGTGTCTGTGTGTTTCATGCGCATGCATACGTGAGAGAGTGTTTGTGTGTGTGCAAGTCTGTGTCTGTGTTTGCGAGTGTGTGTGTGTGTGTGTGTGTGAGTGCATGCATGCATGTTCATATGGACTGCGTACCAGGAGCAGTAGGGAGTGGTGTACCGGTGTGGATGTTTTGCTAGCCTCTCAGGGTGTGACAGGAAGCATGGCCTCCATGTTGTTTCAGGTCTTTATGTGTTACAACAACAAGGGGCAGCAGGAAAGGATGGGACTCAGTGTATGACATGAGTGATAAATCCCATAGGGGCACAGTGGGGACAGCGCGAGAAGAGCTAATTAGGGTTATTTATTTCTTTTAGTATGTCCCTTGTCTGGCTGAGTGTTGCGGGTCTTGTGACACACACACAAGTCATAGACTTTCCTGCTCTTCCACCCTAAGGTGGATCACATTTTCTTCCACAATGCTGCTTTTTGCTGCAATGAAATAGCTGGGCAGGGGAAACGGAGGAACAGGACTCAGGGGGAACGGGGGAACAGAACAGGAGATCCTGCCCCTGTATTGATTAGAATCAGCCTCAGCTATGTGTGTGTGTGTGTGTGTGTGTGTGTGTGTGTGTGTGTGTGTGTGTGTGTGTGTGTGTGTGTGTGTGTGTGTGTGTGTGCTTGTGTGTGTGTGCATGCCTGCGTGTGTGTGTGTGTGTGTGTGTGTGTTTGTACTGCAAACAATGGGAGGGAGCAAAGTAAAAAAAGATTCCTGCCTCTCTCTCTCTCTCTCTCTCTCTCTCTCTCTCTCTTCTTCCTCTCTGTCTTTTTTCTAGTCATCGCTCTTTCTTTCCCTCTGTCTCTTCTCACTCTCTGTCTCTCTCTCTCTCTCTCCCTCTGTTCACAGGTGACTGACTGTATTCTCTCCGCTGTTGTCACGAACAAAAGACATTGTTGTTGTTGTTTTGTTTCAGTTCAGCTCCTCCGACAAGGCTGACAGAGTCTACACTTGTGTCTGGTCCTTGTGTTCATCCCTGGGTGCTCCCTGGATGAGCGGGAGACAGGCTCTCAGAGATAAAGCTGCTATGTAGATCACCCCGGGCCAAACTCTTCAATAGCGACCTTGTGCAGAGTGATTCCTTTGATAGAGTAAAGACACCGCTGCCCCCGCCGTCACACTAATGGCTGACCCTGGCAACCGCCCGCACAGATCACTGCCACAGAGTAGGGCCGCACGGGCTCCATTTTGTTTTCTGTTGAAACAATATGATAAGATAAGGTAAGGTAAGATAACATAGCGCTTAAGAACAACCCCTATTCCCAAATGCGCTCAGAGAAAAAAGACCTAAAAGAACATCACAACATGAGGGGAGAGGAGTTTAAAGAATGGAAAAGTAAATGGAAAAAAACAAAGCTAAAGCTTAACAGCTAAAGCTAAATGCAAGGATTCACAAAATACTATTTCTGCTTCTGACTGTAACTCACTGTAACTCTTTACCAATGACCACCACCAGACCTAGCTGGGGCGCGTACTGATAGGTGTCGGCATACAGCACAGTCCCGGCACAGTGAGATAATAACACAAAGTGTTAGAAATGAGTAATAATACTGCATTACCATTTCAAACCACTCAGCAGTTTCCCTCAACGGCAGTATGTCTGGCAGCAGATAGTTTTCTATAGGTCTCTATATGCGCCCCTGTGTGTGTGTGTGTGTGTGTGTGTGTGTGTGTGTGTGTGTGTGTGTGTGTGTCTTCATCTGTTTGACGGTGCAAATGTGGTAGTGTGTGTGTATGTGTGTCTATGAGTGACTGTGTGTGTGTGTGTGTGTGTGTGTGTGTGTGTGTGTGTGTGCCTGTGTGTATGGGAGGGTTCATATATGACGGGTGTAGAAATGTGTCTTCCATCTGTGTGTGTGTGTGTGTGTGGTGTGTGTGTGTGCACACATAGGTGTATTAGTGTGTGTATGTGTGTCTATGAGTGTGTGTGTCTGTGTGTCTGTGTGTGTGTCTGTGTGTGTGTCTGTGTCTGTGTGTGTATGTATGTGTGTGTGTGTGTGTGTGTGCATGTGTTTATGGGAGGTTTGATATGTGAATCCAGACGGGTATAGAGATGTGTCTTCCATCTGATTGTGTGTGTGTGCATGTGTGTCCCTGAGCCCTGTTTGTTTGCGTGATGCGCTGACTCACTGCACCAGAAATGGGTGAGGCCCCAAGTTGTTATCGCTCTCCCCATCTCTCCCCCGTTCATTTCCTCACCCTCTCTTCCGTATCTATCTCTCTCTCTCCCTCCCCATGTCTCCTTCCTCTCTGTCCTATCAGTCTCATCTTCTTTCTCACTATCTCTCGTCTGTTGGCTCCTCTCTCTCTCTCTCTCTCTCTCTCTCTCTCTCTCTCTCTCTCTCTCTCTCTCTCTCTCTCTCTCTCTCTCTCTCTATCTCTATCTCTCTGTCTCTCTCTCTCTCTCCCTCTCTCCTCTCTCTCTCTCTCTCTCCTCTCTCTCTCTCTCTCTCTCTCTCTCTCTCTCTCTCTCTCTCTCTCTCAGTCTCCATCTCCCTGGCTCAGGTTTTCACTGCTCATATCACTGTGTCTCTGAGTGTCTCTTGAGTGTCTCTCTGCAGTCACTGCCACCGAATACCGATTAGGGCAAGCCATGATTCTCTGATACTGTGTACCTATGATATTACCGTGGGTTTATTTTTTGAGTGAGTTATTATCATATTGTCTACTTAAGGGAGTGAAGTGATTAAAAGGCATGCAAGAGAGAATAGATGGATGGACTAATTGGAAAGGGATGAG
>JAXIVH010000060.1:779881-782381 GCA_036785325.1 Urophycis tenuis | reverse complement strand
ACATCGCGATACGCCCACGGCTGCAGCTGGAGGACGTCAAAGATGTCTGTAGACGATAGACGAAGTCTGATGCATTTCTAATGGGCACAGGGCGCAAGAAGCTAGTGAGAGAGGGGATGTGTCTGTATAAGTCAGACAGCATCAACAGGGAGAGAACGTCTGCAGATACAGGCCCAGAGTGTGAGTATACACAGTTATCAGGTCCATCTGACAGGCTTCGGCGAGCAGTAGCGGCACACGTTGTCCATTGAGAATGGGCCCGTGCCTGCGTGCGTCATGCAGCAGAAGCAGATGGCTTGAGTTGTTTTGGTCAACGACAAGCCCTCCTCGTGATGTGGGCACCCTCTCCGCCTCCTCCGAGCGCCTTCCCTCCATCTGTTGTTCTAACACCAGGACGTGGGGGCGAGATTCTCCCTTCCTCCTCTTCTTCTGATGGAGTGCATGCAGTGCAATGGATGCAGTGCCCACCCCAGCAGTATCCACATGGGGTGGTCGACACTGTGACAACGCCAACACTGTGGGGCCCAGGCCACACTGTGACACTCTGACACCGACACTGTGGGCCAACACTGACAGCATCATGTACATCACTTGATAATGAAAATTTAAACAAAAACAAAAAAACAGCCTTCAGTCAATTATTTGGCGGCCAGATCATCCTCAATCACCCATAATCATGGAACAGCGTGGGGTGGACTCATGTTTATTTCTTTTCTCATGATGATGAAGAAAAAGCTTATACTCCCCCCCCCCCCCCGCCTCCCCTTTGTGTGGAAGAGTAAACCTCATTTTGAATTCAGGCCTCAGGCTCTGGGGAGCCTGTACACAGTGCATCCCCGGGGCCCTGGACGGGAACGGTCAGAGGTAGCGGGCTGCTGTAGCGAGGAGTACAGGGGAATAACAGTAATAGAACGAAGCAGCTGTATATACTGTATATGGACTCAGAACAAACGAAAGAATGCACTTTCCTCTGAAAATGCAAAAATTGCACAAAAAAAAGCACAAACATTAAATCTAAATAAGACGTTTTTTTAGGATAGCCTGTGTGGCCTAGCCAAACAATAAGGCTCAGCATTGCGTCGCCCCAGGGGTGTAGGAGGAGCAGGAGGCTGGTATATACGGGGACTAGACCTCACCAACGGTTTCAGTTCATGCATTAAGGATGCATGATAATGCAGTGGCTGGCTGCGTTCTCTGCCGCCTGACTGGGGGCCACGTTTGTCATGACAAGGCCCGTCATCAGGGACCTCTGTTGTTGATGGCACTGCCACCACCCACTATGAGCCACTCAACCCTGGAAATGAGGAGAGAGAATTGTGAGGTCCAGTTGTGAGTCTCTGTGTGTGTGTGTGTGTGTGTGTGTGTGTGTGTGTGTGTGTGCGTGTGTGCGTGTGTGTGTGTGTGTGTGCGTGTGTGTGTGTGTGTGCGTGCGTGTGTGTGTGTGTGCGTGTGTGTGTGTGTGTGTTTCTGTGTGTGTGTGTGTGTGTGTGTGTGCTTGTGTGCATGCATACGTGTGTGTGTGTGTGTGTGTGTGACAGAGAGAGAGAGAGACAGAGTGTGTGTGTATGCATGCATGCATCTGTATTATCTATCTGTTTGTCTGCGTCTCTAGTATCCCTATTCATTCTTATTCCCAGACACAATGTCTCATGATTCCTTGCATCAAGGTCAACATGGAAAGGCAGCACTGTGGCCAGAGGGGTCATCTGCATACTGACTCATCACGTTATCGCTCTCCATAAATAATAAGGATCATAATTTCGTACCATTTTAATAATTCATCTCACACAATGGAACCCATACCATTGGGGCCAAGTGCTCTTGAAATATTAAGCGCCTTATCGAAGTCTTTGAAAAAAAAAAAAAAGGTTACTTTTACTTCTTTTTTTTTTTTACAATCGAACAGGGACACCATTTCTAAGTAGACGTGCTACTAAGAAGCCAAGCTGCACTTAGAGGTCAGACGCAAATCAAAGTACGGATACGGGATACAGCGTTGCGCGGCTCACATGATAACATGTCACTCCATACGTTGTACATAGTGCATGTGGTTTTTGCTGACCGTCGATGACACACTAAACCACTTACCGTGTCCCATTAGTGCCAGACAAGATCTAATGATGTCATACTGGACTCATCATCCCATTGGAACTTTTGATGGCGAATGCAGATTTTATGAAAACCATTATGCACTTGCTGTTGTTCCCTGGCTTCAAAGGGATATAGAACAAGTCTTACAATGTACTTTACAAGCCTTTAGTTCTCTCTTGTTGGGCCAGGGACAGTCAGACAGGTAATTACATTGTTAATTGGATAGGGAGTACAACTCCCATCCTAAATGTACTGGGCTCCATCCACAATGTCCATGAAGGCATCCTTAAGCACAATACCTCTATACCTCTAAATGGCAAAGTCACTTTGGTTAAAAGCTTCCCCGAAAGCAATTTAAATGGAATTAGCAGACCACTCGCCACTTCACTAGCACCATCTCTGTGGCTTG
>JAXIVH010000060.1:761818-771818 GCA_036785325.1 Urophycis tenuis | reverse complement strand
AGCCGCCGCCCGGGAGCTGGCGCCCATGCTGGACAAGGACAAGGAGTCGTGCCTGGAGGAGATCCTCAAGCTCAAGTCCCTGCTGAGCACCAAGAGAGAGCAAATAGCCACCCTCAGGCTGGTGCTCAAGGCCAACAAACAGGTGCTGCTTTGGTTTGTCCAGTTGTGTTTGTGTCTGTCGTGTTTCCTGATTCTGAAACTCATTTTTCATTCATCCATGATCCATAATCGACCCAAAGATACTAAAGACCTTTTTTTGTCCAACGGCAGACAGCGGAGGGGGCGCTGGCCAACCTGAAAAGCAAATACGAGAATGAGAAGACCATGGTGACCGAGACCATGATGAAGCTGAGGAACGAGCTGAAGGCTCTGAAGGAAGACGCGGCCACCTTCTCCTCTCTGAGGGCCATGTTCGCCACCAGGTGAGACCAAGGCTTCTGGAGCACACACCCCCCCTCCTCTACCAGAGAGCAGTAAAACACAGAAAGAACTGTGTTCAGAGAATATCCCCATTCATTCTCTGTGGGTCTTGCTCACCTTGGCTTGGCTACATCTCGGTTCTCTAATGTCAGCTGGGCGAGTGGGAACTGTAATCGGTTCCCCCACGCTCGGCGACTGTTTCGTACCAATATGTGTCAGGTCATGGAATCTAAGGACACAAGTCGCCAACACAACATTTGCGCAAATTAACAAAGCAGTGATTTTTTTCAAAATGAGTGATTTTCGTTTTTTTGCAGAATCTTTTAGTTAAGATTACAGAGAAGCCTCTCCATCTTTCAGATAACAGTATTGGTTTATTTAAAAGTATACATTTTGTGTTTGAAATCGGTTGTGCCAATAGAGAGAGGTGACAACTGCAAATCTTTAGGAGGCTTTTTCTCAGTTTTAGCTTTTGTGATGTTCCTACTTTCAAATGGCCACAACTTCCAAATATTATCAGATTTCCATGTGTTACACATTGTTTGAAAGCTTAGAAACTACACTTTCAGACTCACTCAAATAACTCAAAATGCCCCAGACGACTTGTGCCCCTAGTTTCCATGACCTGACACATATGGCCACCAGGTAAATAAGGCCCATCACCTCCTTTTCCCAATCCCTTCCACGTTATAACTCTTTTCACTCATTCCCCCCGGAAAAACGTGAACGAGACCTGTCTCTCTCCACCCCCCCCGTCTCCCAGGTGTGACGAGTACGTCACCCAGCTGGACGAGATGCAGCGGCAGCTGACGGCGGCCGAGGACGAGAAGAAGACCCTGAACTCGCTGCTCCGCATGGCCATCCAGCAGAAGCTGGCCCTCACGCAGCGCCTGGAGGACCTGGAGTTCGACAACGAGCAGACCTACCGCGGCCGCAGCACCAAGGTGCCCAAGATCAGGAGCAGCCCGCCCAAAGTAGGTCGCCTCTCGCGCTGCCACGCTAGCCACCCTCACCCCCCCATCCAACCGTCCGTCACCACCGCGACCCCCCCGGCCGGCCTTCTTTCACCATCACCCTCACCCCCACCTCAGCCCGCCACAGGCACCTCCCCTGGTTGTGCGTGACCCCCCCCCCCCCCCCCCCCATCCGCAGTGGTCCGGCACCTCCTGCTAAGGGCACGGCCGTCCGCCATGTCTCAGCTTAGTCCCTAGAACAGTTTGTGATTCCTGCGTCGCGACGCAAGGATTTCCGACCTTGAAAATGAATTTGATGCACAAACTGATTGGTGTGCATATCTCGCGCTCTGCTGCTGGAGATCTCTTGAGAAAGGGAGACCGGCCAGATATGTGACACAGCAAGCCTGCTGCGGAAATGTCTTGGCTCACAACGCCCCCCAGTGGTCGTGGCTGACGCATTGACTCTTTCACAAGAAGAGCGCTTGTGGAAGACATTCATGATAGCCCTCTACATCAAACCACTTCTTACTAAACATATCCTCATGAGACCAGATTGTAAGTAATACAGTACATGCCATGAGGTGCCAAATTGGTTCCATACACGCTCAGGTACCAACAACGTACTACAGTTCTGACCACTTGGTCCACTTCTCTTTCCCAACCTGATTTTTTTCTAACTGTTTAAACAGTTAGCCCATCATACCATATGACACACACATTTTATTACAGCAACAATTACTTGGAAATATGTACAAACCGTTTTATGATCGAGGACATAGATTGTATTAGTGAATTTCAGACAGAAAATGGAAATCCGTCCTTTGTCTGTGTGTGTGTCTGTCTGTCTGTTTGTTATCTCTCTGCCTGTCTGTCCGTCTCATCTGTCGTCTATCTATATGTCTTTCTGAAAATGTCCCATAAAGGTGAGAAAACATTTATATTTCGTGTTGTGCCCTTGAGGCCAACATGCCCCCCGCCATCAGCTTGCATCCATGGGGTGCCCAGCTGTCCATGTTGTTATTTATATAAATGAATGAATAAGAAACCAAACTATCTATCGTTTGGTAAAAGTGCTTGGCTTGGCTCCCTGGGATGGTTGGCGCCCCCTATAGGCCAATGGCTTATACGGCCCATGTCCAGAGCCGGCCCCGCCTATAGGCCCCGTCTCACTGAAACCGCCACCCTTGACCTCCTGACCTCCCCCTCCCCATCCCCCCCCCCCCCCCCCCCCCCCCCCCCCCCCCGGTCCCCTCCTCCTCCTCCCCCCCTCCCCTGTTGTGTGTTGTGAACTAACCCTGAGTGTCACTACTCTGTACGTCTGTCTAATTTATCAGTCTCTTGTAGATTGTCAGCAGCCTGCTGCTACCTCGTTACCGCCACACTCCCCACAAGTAAGGCGAGGGAGAGCCCCCATAGGCTTCAGGTAACCAGGCCCCCCCCCTACCCCCCTCTCTGCTGTAGCCAGCAGGCCTGCGCCCACTCATAGTCCCACCTGAGCCCCTGATCCCATCGCACCTTTTCTCAGCCTCTGCCCTTCGGCCATTTCACTTCTCTGTATTCTGTACTCTCTCTCTCTCTCTCTCTCTCTCTCTCTCTCTCTCTCTCTCTCTCTCTCTCACTCTCTCTCCATCATGTCCCTCAAGTGGGCAGAGGTTCATCCTGCATGTCAGTTAGATACCCATAGCTAAGCATATGCCTCCTACTTTCTTTCGCTCTGTTTTTGCTAGCCTAGAGATCTGTCCATCGGGTGGTCTTTGTTGTGACACCAGGTGAACAGGGGTGACAGTCCTGTTACCATGGCATTTTTACAGGGAGGCAGCCCCGCTTTCAGCATATTGTTCTGTACAAGAAATGCACTATTTCTTGGAATAATAATACCTGAACTGGGTTCATGGCTTTTTTTGCTCACTGTATGCATGTATTTGACTAGCAGCACACCTGCCCACAGCCACACGCTTGATGCATTAAGCATACCTCCAACACAATGGCATCCACTTCCTGCAGAAGTAGAGTCCTGTAGCTATGTGGATAATGTAGTCGGTAAGAGGGAAGCCAAGCAACCATTACACCATAAATTACTGTCTCTTCTAATGCAAGCTACAGGAGACCACCGCAGTTTATTAACCGCAGTGAACAAACGAGTCCAAGACTGGGACGTTTTAGAACTCATCCTACAAACATCACAGTCTCTGACTTTCGGCGTGACTTTTGGAAGCCACTTGTTCAAGTTTGCTCCAGCCTCCCAAAAATAGTCCAGAAACGGACACAGCTGGTTTCTAGCGTTCCACAGCAACGAACACTCCACAGCAACGATGTCATCTTGTTTCATGTCCCCTCTTGCGGTTTCCCCTCGGCTCCTCGTCTCCCATCACGTATCACCCTGCTGAACCAGGGAAAGGCTTTCCTGCGCTGACTGCATGTGTCGCGTGTTGATTTGGTTCAAAGAAATAACACAACGTATTTCTTCCAGCGCCGACGGGAGCTTGAGTTTGTTGGGCCGCTGTTGACTTTTCCTCTCACGCTCACTTTGTCTTTTCCTCCCCTTGTCTCCCCTTGAACGGCTCAAGTCCTAACCTGGTGGTGGACCTCCAGGGGTACCGCCTGACAGCCCTACCCTATGGCGGTGGCTCCCTGCTCCCCCCCTGTGACCCCTGGAACTGCCTGACCCAGCCGCCCCAACCCCCCGGCACCTAACGCTCCGGCCTCAGCTCTCCACCCACGGAACCCCACCTCTCCACCCACGGAACCCCCACCTCTCCACCCACGGACCCCCACCTCTTCACCCACGGACCCCCCCGCCTCTCCACCCATGGAACCCCACCTCTCCACCCACGGACCCCCCACCTCTCCACCCACGGAACCCCCACCTCTGCACCCACTGACCCCCCCCCACCTCTCCACCCATGGAACCCCACCTCTTCACCCACGGACCCCCCACCTCTCCACCCATGGAACCCCACCTCTTCAACCACGGACCCCCCACCTCTCCACCCTCGGACCCCCCCCCCCCCCCCCCCCCCCCCCACCTCTCCACCGACGGAACCCCCACCTCTGCAGCCTCGGACCCCCCCCCACCTCTCAAGCCACGGACCCCACCTCTCCTTCCATTGACACCACCTCTCTACCCGTGGACCCCACCTCTCCACCCATGGACCCCACCTCTCGCCTGAGTCCGTCAGGACCATCACCACATAGACCACTAGTATCTCCCAACCACCCCCCCCCCCCCCCCCCCCCTGGGGATTTGGGACCCAAGAGCTGCTCCGTTGTAACCCCCGCTCCCCACCACCACCACCCAAGGTTTGACCCTTCAACTTCTGAGTCCAGCCTGGTGCCTACTGCCCCTGCCCCCACCCCCGCCACCCGCCGCCTTCCAGAAGCCCCGACACGAAGGCCTGCTGCAAGGGCTGCAGACTCAGACGGCTCGGCTGGGGTGTCTTTGGTTGGAGCTGAAGCTGGAGCCGGTCGAGCAGCGATGTAAGCCCTGTTGTAAAGAGTCAAGAATCCATGGGAATGTCCACGTTCCCCCCCCCCTATTTATTACATTATTTATTATCTATTTAAGAGACTTCCGTTTTTATTTTGCGATTCACATTCTTTTTTTTATATTGTATTTAATATTTATTACATGATTATGGTCATGTTTGTTAATTGTGCTTTACTATAGCATTCAAGACATGCTTCTAACTGCGGCTTAGCCTTCAGTATTGTGAGCCTATTCTAACTGAATGCGGTGAGATAAGGTCATCACAAATTAAGATTTGGGTATTCTGCTAAAATGATGCCCGAGGACCTACACATCAGTTTGCTTTACATTATAAACAGCAAGTTAAACAAAAGACAACAAAAATACAAATGACACATAAATCACATTAAAATCACTTTTTCTGCTGGTGATGGATTCATTTATGCCATCCACCCCATTTCACATGTGCTTTCTCATTTGGTTTCAAGAAATGTCTCCATAAATAACTATATTTTATACTTTCACGCACGTTTGTTATAGTGTCTTTGTTTTTAACATCAGTGTTTGCAGGATGCTCAGGCGTCAGGAGGTCACACCAGTATATTGACCGCAATTGCAAAATACTTTGCGGTAGATCAGCAATCACGAGCGAAAGAAGACTCCTGTTATTGCTTTTTAATTGCGGTAGAAGCCAATATACATACACTCGCTGTTTCACGTCTCATGTAGGCCTACGCTTCTTTCCATAGTTACAAGCACAATTATGCCCTCTGCGTTGACGCAATAGCACTGGTCTAAACAAGTCTCCACTCTCGTTTCATCTCTCAGATGACACTAACCAGCAGATCAGAAGAAGAATGGTTTACTCGAACGCTATTCGTGCAGCAATATGTTTCATTGCATGAACGCCGCGCTCTACACCTGATGGACAAAACACGGTTGGGATCGTGCGCGTTAGCGGAGTGGAGTGGGCCGTCTTTGAGTTGTTTTCATGATTCATTGTTATAATTATTATTCGCTGATGTGGATGGATATAATAACTGTCTAAGGTATATTCTTGTGAAATATTCAATAGCCATAGAAGACAATCTCCAACGTCGGTCTACATTGGGCAATATAGCTGTCAAATGACGAGAATGTGAATCTGAAAGCATGTGTGTTACAACAGTGGTAACAAGTGGACAATGTTGTATTCTACAATGTGCACTCATTTGTTTAAATTGCCTCCCTCTGAATGTTGATCATGTGTAGACGGTGTTACAACTACTCACGAAGAGACCAAGTTCTTAACGGTTCCTAACCAGTAGGCCTATTTCGTCTTCATTTGTCCCCTTCCACTCCCTTTGGTTGGTTTGCACAATACTAAAGTTGACGATGGTACTAATACTAGTACTAGACACTAAAACAAACAAAAAAAACATTAATGGAAAAGGCGATGAACTCCTCATGGTTTTACCGTTTCTATTTCAATGAAAATAAAGCAAAAACGTGTTACAGTTGTTTCAATATGAATTAAAATCCTGTCCTTTGACCGTAGCATTTGTTCTGGGGTTGGAGTTTTTGTTTAGAAAAATCACAAGCTACGCACACACACGCGCGCGCGCGCGCGCGCACACACACACACACACACACACACACACACACACACACACACACACACACACACAATAATAATAGTAATACTACTACTACTACTGCAATACTACTGTATCGCGTCTGGCATCACCACCCAATGTGCTCTGCATGTGGGAAACACAGAACAAAACAAAATGAAGATGAAAAAAAGCCAAAAATTATGCATTGATTGGGCTGAAGGTTTAGTCTGATGACTGGGAATAGCCCAGATCCTGAGTTATGTCATCACATTGTTATTGTGTATGCACTGTAAATCATCTCTATTCCACTCCTTTTCTTCCCTTTTGCAAATATTGACATTGGAAAATATTGACCGTTTGATTCATGTTACCAAAAACGTGTTGCGTTTATGACAGCAAAACGTCCCACAGCACAGTTAGCCCACCACAGGCTCTTACCCATTATACTACACGCGGAGAGGGAGTCGCGTCACGTGACTGCATGCGTTTCTGTTCAAGCGGACTCGGCGTTGACCTGCGGTCTGTGGTCGCTCGGCGCTGTCAGACTGTGGTACGGGTTTATTGTCATCGACCAAGCCGATGTTGGATAGAGCACACCTCGACAGAATGGACGACTTCAGGAGAGCTGCTATTCGGCGAAAAACGCGGACTGTGGACTGTCCTTCAGACTCTGAAGAGGAAAGTTCAGGTGAGCATTTTTTTCTCTTTGTATAGCGGCCCGGTATTTGTTTTTACCTGGTCATTAGTTCTGCAAGTTGTATAACTTTATCATGCAACGATTACCATTTGCTAGTTACTAGGCACCTGTTTGATTTCGCGTTCAGAAATCATTGGCTACAATTGATACAAAGTGATCAAACCAGCAATCGGGATTACAACGTAAAGTATGCTGTCTGCCATCGGACTAAAAGCACACATGTCACACACGTCACTGGACCACTGTGACACTATGTAGTGCAGAAAGAATGGCATCGCCAGATGACACACCTTGTGGAATGGTCAGGCGTAACACGCCCTGTTTTCACAACAACTGTCTGCCAGCTAAGGTTACTGACTGCTATGCAGGTATGAATCCCGCAGAGGCAAGCCCCAGCCTGTTAGGTAACTGCTTCGGGCCTGATATTTTTCTGCTCTACCTTTACCCATGTGGACAGTGCGAGAGACACACTTTTTTTTTCTCAACATGCGTTCATTGAAGGTCCATGCAGGTTTCCAGACCTAGGGCTGCTTAGTGTATCTTTCAGGGAAGTATATACACGTAAAACGAGCCCGTGAGTTGCATTTTTGGGGGTATCGTGGTACGATCTGAGCAGTGCAGTTCATGTGAGTCATGGTGCTTCCTTCCTACTGCCTGACCTCTGAACACCTTGAGAAATGTCAAGCTACCAATCGCCACATTGTACTTTATATGTTATCTGTCACATCTGGGTAGGGCCACGAGTAAACTGGAAACATGAACGCTATTGTACTGGTAGTTGTAACAGTGGACCTACCCCTGTTGAAATTTGAACTTTGTCTCAAATTAAGACTGGATATTGTATAATGGCAGAACATTAGATTACAACAACAACTAGTCAGACAGACAGACAGACAGACAGACAGACAGACAGACATACTTTATTGATCCCTGAGGGAAATTGCGTATGCATATTGTATGCATATTGCTACTAACAGTTGTATCACCAATAGACTAGGTGCTATTTTTTTGCAGTGTTGTTGTGCTCATGGTCTGTTGTTGTGGTTATCATTATGTTTATTTCACAAGATTCAAATGTGTATGGTATGCTAATGTCTAAGTTTGATGTGTTGTGCATCTGCAACATGTTCTTAATTACTTCTCTGTCATCGTTGCACAGCCTGTCAAGACTTCCCCTAGATTATGTGGCTTTCAAGCAGAAACCAGAACTCAACTGATCATGACCAATTGTTTTGAAAAAGCGAGGGCACCGACCCGAGGATGTAGTTTGATACGTACTATTGGCCAGTTGGGCAGCGGTCTGCGTGACGCGGTGGACTATTCTTAGACCATGGAAGACCCCTTACCTAGGTTTGCATTACTTTTTGCTCTAGGAGATAATTGGATTGGTATCACTAGTTTTAGCTTCAGGCTAAAACTAGGCTACTGGCTAGTGGGCTGTTTCCTGTCTATCTTATCTATATTCTTTTTTCCCTGGTCATTAAAATTCATATTCTGCTAGAAACTCAACGAACAATGTTGAAACTGGACGCTATTTTGCCAATTTTGCTATTTTTTGTGAAAACGCACAGCAAATATCTCAATGGTTTCACTTCGTCCACATTGTTGCACACAGTTAAAAACGTTTCCTGGAGCTCCCTAAAGACAACACACAAGTCATAATCAGAACAATTACGCCATCAAACAACAAACAAACGAATGCTAACTTGAGACTGCTAATGCTGAGTAACTCTAGCGCGCACGCGTCTCTCCATGTTGGGAGCAGCTTCAGGGGTGAGCTGGTGTCAGGACTTTGGCATCGCTGCTTTAACAATGGAGCTAATTGTGTTATGTCTAGGGAGCCGGCCGTGGGACTGTATGAAAAGTCTCTATGTGGACCACCGGCATTGTTCTGGCGTGTTGCACAGCACGCCACGCGAATTAAAGACTCTTCGTCTTCACTCACTCAAGTAAAGCACTGGCCTCGGTGCAGCATTTATCACGCCCGTGCGGACCTGTAGATTACATATTGATAGATATTGGCCGGGGTTATTAATTCAGATGCGAGAATGTTCTTCGTGCCGAGGAGAGTTACCAGGCTGTAATCAGTAACCAAGCCTGATGATTATTTTCTTTAATCACACACGTGACTTCGGCCTGTCACTTTGGAACAAACCAGCCTTGTAAATGACCGTGGATGCTGCCCCTGTAAACAATCACACCACACACAGGAAAAAGGCCTCCTCTGAAATGCAGCTTGCTCCATTCAGAGTCCTCAGAGAACAGTGGCCGCACCATGGACTTGTTGTCTCCCCCTCGCTGGGAGTATTGTGTTCCCCTTGTTGTTTGCTCTCTCTGGGCAGAGCGTGACCTTCAGCTCTGAAGGCAGCTAGCAGTGCTTATGTAATATATATCCACGGTATCTGATATATCCATGATATCAGAGCATAGTAGTTCACGTGACACTGCATTGATTTCTCTGACATGCAGGGAGAGAGACATTTTTCAAAGCTCTACATCTACGTGTTTATAGTCTTTACATTTCTGAATATAGATACATATCTAGATATACTCTTTATTATATTGTTTTCACCTCAAACAGTGTGCAGCCTTTGGGCAGGGCAGGGTGGCTATCCCCTAAAGCACATAGCCTAACAACAAACTGCAACACCAGGTGCTCAGCGTGCCGTTAAAGGAACAGTTACACAGCCTGTTCTCCTGTTATGCAGTGGAGCCAACGGGCAGTAAAAAAAAGAATGAAGGGACTATTTTGGAGATGAGAATCCATGTTTATTCTATGTTTTTTAAAATATCCATCCATCCATTATGGAAACCGCTTATCCTCTACGAGGGTCGCGAGGGGGCTGGAGCCAATCCCAGCTGCAAC
>JAXIVH010000060.1:749318-756818 GCA_036785325.1 Urophycis tenuis | reverse complement strand
ACAGTAAGCAAGTCACCAGAACGAAGACGTTTCACACACGCATTCCAATTGCTAAGCTAACCATTGCCAGTTAGCTTCCCCGCTTCATCCAGCAGAGGAAAACGTGTGTCCCTCCATGTGGAGGAACAGCGTGTGGTGCGGAGTAACGAAGCATGATGGACAATCTAGTGCCCAGCAGCCTGGAAAAAGGAGTGACTTGTTCTCAGAGTCCTGGGAAACATGTCCTCCCTCCAAGGCCTCTCAGGACAACCACTTGAGGCCTTTGGCAACCTTCCCCAAAGGCTCATTACCCAAACCTTTGTGCGTGTGTGTGTGTGTGTGTGTGTGTTGAAATATATAAAGCAACAGTCCTGCCTCTTTTCTCTTTCTTTCTTGCTCTCTCTCTCTCTCTCTCTCTCTCCTCTCTCTCTCCTCTCTCTCTCCTCTCTCTCCTCTCTCTCTCTCTCTCTCTCTCTCTCTCTCTCTCATCTCTCTCTCTCTCCTCTCTCTCTCTCTCTCTCTCTCTCTCTCTCTCTCTCTCTCTCTCTCTCTCTCTCTCTCTCTCTCTCTCTCTCCCTGTTATTCTATTAAAGGGAGGCTAATTGAGGGAAAGCTGGGTTTGCATTCATTCTCTCAGCAGGAAGGAAAAGGCTGGGACACACACACACACACACACATTGTTTAAATACAGGAAGGGTCCTGAAACACAGGTCTCTTGAACACCACCCATCTGTAACAATGTTTACTGACACATGCATGCACACACACACACACACACACACACACACACACACACACACACACACACACACACACACACACACACACACACACACACACGCATGCAATTCAAACAGAGTTGATTGATTGTTAGTGTGTGTTTGTTCAATGTACGCCATTCTCAGCAGCACACAGGATTTATTTAGCCATCAGTATGTAAAGATAAAGGAGAGGAAATCAATTGATGAACTGCTGAATCAAATGGCCCACTACATCAGCTGTGCTTTCTGTAGGGGCCAGGCCTATGCATGGCGACTGTTTATGAATACATGCTGAACAGTGGGTGGCGATGGCCGTGTGAATCCTCTGGAGATGGACAATGGAAGACAGGTGTCCCGGGTTGATCCGGAAGGAAAGTGATGGGCTACTCCATCACGACACTGGGGAGGAGGTGGTGGCGGTGGTGATGGCCATTTTAGTTGTAGTCTTTTATATTTACCATGGAACGATAAAATAACACACGCTACACAGAATAACAAGTCAGTCATTCCATTGTAATTGAGTAATTGACTAACAGCACAACGCAATTCATATTTCCGCCTGACATCGCTGGGATAGCAGACATCACAGCTGGGCGTGTCTGCCGTGTCGGGTCCGATAGCGCCCGGGTGCTGCGGACACCGCGGGGCGTGTTAGCGTCTGGCTGTGTGGTCTGTGGACGACCCGCGTCTGCACCTGTGGGCGAGGCTGTGACGTGCGCTGACACGCGGTGGGGCTACTCTGTGAGAGTCGGTGGACGGCTGGATCGCGCCTCTCAAGAGGCTGAGAAGGCTTTTCTCCCTCTCCCTCCCTCCTCCTTTCGTCCCCCAGACGCCACTAGAGCAGGCTGGGTGAGTGGCTGACAGGAATGCTAATAAACTACTGATACCCTATCTGAGACACCAACCAAAAGCATAAGCCCGTACTACATATGTGTATAGCAAGGATTCTTTCATACACACACACATACGCACATAAACACAATCATACTCACACAACCCCCCCCCCCCTACACACACACACACACACGCACACAACACACACACACACACACACACACACTACCACACATGCATACACACAACAGCAAATAGACACACCCAGAAGAGAAACACACGTATTTATGGTATGTTAGTGGAAGTTCTGCTGCCTGCGAAGGCTGCCCCATGCAGCCCCATGCATGCAGTACTGAAAGCTCCTCTAAGGGGCAGGCAACTGAGCTCAGTAGCCCTTGCCCCTTTCCTCGATACCTGAACCTGAACCTCAACATTCCTCCATCACACCCAATCAATCCAGTCAAATATTGCATCTGCCATGAATGTGTCTGTTAAACCACAGACACATTAGTGCTCCGTATTAACTGGTGCGCTATTATATGGCTGTTGAAAGCTTTCCCAATAAACATTTGTAAAATGATCAAACCATCATATCGGTTCTATGCATTCAATACTGCAACCCCCATACACACAGATAAGCCAGAAACACTTTACGAAAACAGTACAATAATTAACCCCTAATTAACATTAATGAATGCAGTAATAAGCATAAATTACTAGTTCAATAATAGAAGCCATTAGAAAACGAAGACTAGAAATGCTACACTAATTTACTGTTAGTTAATTGTTAGTAAAGGCTTATCATGCTTATTAACTATGTTGATTAATGGTCCATTATTGTACCCTCATTATAAAAGCGTTACCTAAGAGCACACTACCTCGTCATGGCCATAGTGAACATACAAACGCACACCTTCCTGTTCGTCATTCTCGCACGGGTTAACCCGCCTGCGGATCAACGGCAGAACAGGAGTCCTCATCTGGTTCTGGAGGCCCTCTCTCTCTCCGTTCAGGCGACGGGATCGGTAATGAAATCATTCGTAGTGGGGGGGGGTTGTATATAAACACTCTCTGTAACCTGATTGTCCCATCAATCGACGCTCCGGCCGCCGGCAGCCGCCGGGTCATTAGCCGCGCCGCGCGTGTGTTGCGTCAGTCACGGATAGAGCCGTCCATTGATCGCGACGCGCGCCGTGGGGGTTGCAGATTTCCAGATTGCGAGAGATGGGGGCTGGGTCTCGACCGCCGATGGCAGCCGGCCGGTCTCAGCTGGTGCGCGTCCAGGGCGGTGACTCAGCCACGCCTGCTGCTGTGGGTGCGGAGGGTTTGGAACGGGAAGTGTCATACAGTCTATGGATGTGTCCCCCTCGCTGTTTGTCTGTCGCTCTGTTGACGCACATGTGTACATTACCAAAGCACAACATGTTAGATAAGGCACAGAAAAAAAAAAAATTAAAATAAATAAATAGTAATAATGCCAAATAATAAGATCAGATGTTTTTTATTTATCTGCTCGCTCTTTCTTTCTCTATCTGCTCGCCATGTCTCTTTATCTGCTCTCTGTGTGACTCTATCTGCTCTCTCTATGTGTCTCTATCTGCTCTCTATGTGTCTCTATCTGCTCTCTCATGTGTCTCTAGCTGCTCTCTCTATGTGTCTATCTATCTGCTCTCTCTATGTGTTTATATCTGCTCTCTCTCTCTCTCTCTCTCTCTCTCTCTCTCTCTCTCTCTCTCTCTGTGTGTGACCCTATCTGCTCTCTCTATGTGTCTCTATCTGCTCTCTATGTGTCTCTATCTGCTCTCTCTATGTGTCTCTATCTGCTCTCTCTATGTGTGTCTCTCTATCTGCTCTTTCTATGTGTCTCTATCTGCCCTCTATCTGCTCTCTCTATGTGTCTCTATCTGCTCTATGTCTCTCTAGCTGCTCTCTCTGTGTGTCTATATCTCTCTCTCTCTATGTGTCTCTATCTACTCTCTCTATGTGTCTCTATCTACTCTCTCTAGTGTCTCTATCTGCTCTCTCTATGTGTCTCTATCTGCTCTCTCTATGTGGCTCTAACTGCTCTCTCTATGTGTCTCTATATGTCTCTCTAGCTTCATCCATCTCTCCCACCCCTTCTCCTCATCTATCCCGATCTTTCACTCTCTCGCCTTCTCCCTGTTTTCTCTTTCCCTCCCTTCAGGTTGTAGACGTATACGGTTCAGTGACCTCTTCTCAAAGGTGGAAGTCAAACCAGACAGATGTCATGTGGGTGCGTCTGCTTGTGTGCTCAGTGTGTTTGGCCCAATCTCAATTCTCTATTTTACCCCTTCCCCTACGTCTTGGCCCTTGAAACAAAGTGTTAAGGGGCTAGGGGTAAGAACATGCCCCTATGAATTGAGACAACACTCGTTACGGTTTACGTCATCATCATACATTGACGACAAATATTGAGAAAATATTTTTTATACACTGCATGGTGTTTTGTATCTTTTTCAGTTATTACGGTTTTGAATTTCATTGATGTTCAGAAACAATGTCTGTTAACCAACATGTCTTTATTTATTAATTATGAATGGCTACAACATTGAACGCATGACTCACTCCCCACATTTGCTTGAAGTGTATTTTGATTTCAGACATTTCTGCATCGTTTTCGTGCCGAAAACGTATGAGCTGCCGGGTTTCCTCCGGCGTTCTGTGTGAAAAAAGACGATATATGTAAAGGCATGTATCGATTTGTCTCTAGTTGTCTACCCACTGATATCAAACGGAATTCGCTGCCTAATTGTGTTTAGTAAACTAGACATGCATGGAGTTCATTGCTAGTCAGAGAAATGTAGTTGTGCACTCAGCAATGTAACGTTAGCACATCGATTTTCAAAAAAGTTTCGATTAAGAATATGGTTGCAAATATATAGGTACAGGACTGTTTAGAGCACAAAACAATACTGTCGTACATTTTAAATCAATTATTTCAGCCGAAAATACCTATATTTATGGGACTCTCATGGAGATCTGGCCGCGATTGTTGCCGGTTGAGCATTGTTATGGGTACCCTTGGTTTCAAGTAAGCTCCCGATCTTACTTTGTTTCAAGGGGTGTCTACCCCTTCCCCTTGGGCCTACCCTCGATGAAATGAGAATTGAGATAGCCTTCGTCTCACTGTGAACGCGCAAAACCAAGGGGAAGGGGTAAGGGGAAGGGGTAAGATAGAGAATTGAGATTGGGCCTTAGTTTCAGGCACAACTTACAGGCAATGCGTTTCAACTGATGATGGTTTCTAATTAACATTGACGTGACGTGTGTGGGAGGTGTGTGTGTGTGTCTCTCTCTCTCTCTCTCTCTCTCCTCTCTCTCTCTCCTCTCTCTCTCTCTCTCTCTCTCCACACCTCCACCCAGAGGGGGAGGCGGGTTGATAGAGAGAGAGAGAGCAAGAAATGATGATAAATTCCCCTCTTTAAATGAAACCTTTATTCCAAAAGAAGGTAGCCTCGGTGTGTTGACTAGGACAGTAAGTTGTTGTGTTGCAGCTTTACATGCCTATCCACCATCCTATCAGCAACGGCGACTTGTGTTTACATCAGTGAGTCCTCGCGAGCCGCCAGGAAGGTCACGGCTCTCTGCTCCTTTTTAGAAACGTGTAGGAGGTTTGGACCACAGCGGTCACCGCCTCCTCATTCACCCAGGGGCGGTGCCAGGGAAGGGGGGGGGGGCTTGGGGGTGCTACAGCCCCCCCCTGGATTAGCCATAGCACCCCCATATAGCACCCCCAAGAAATCATGTATTTATATGTATATTCAAGATTCAAGATTCAAGAATTGTTTATTGTCATCACATGCAGGACATGACGAGATTGCAGTAGCTGCCACAATAGTATTGTAGTAGTGCATTCGAATTATTGTTTTTAAAACAAAACAATAAATGGAGAAGGGTAGAAAAGATAAGAGGCCATAAAAATAGCGATGTGGCCCACGACATACTTAAAACAATGCAGACACACATACGGAATGACGGAATGTTGTATATGCCATCGCCCCATCGCCCTCATTTCATAGCACCCTCGGTAAAGCGCCGAGCCCCCCCCATAGCACCTGCAGAAACAAATTTCTGGCACCGCCACTGCATCCACCCCTGACAGCACCGAGCCAGCGTCAGAGTGTCTCGCCGCCCCACCGAAGGCCCCCTGCCATCTCACAACGCCTCGCTGAGTTCTGGTTTCGGGAAGACGGCCGCCCCGATCGACTGACTCAGCGGTTTGTGAAGTTTGACGGCTGATCAGATGAGACCAAGCAGAACAATCTAAGACACTCTTTTCTGGCAGGGCGTCGCGCCTGACGAGGTCGTCTGACGAGGTCGTCTGGACGCTTTGCTGGCTTCTGTTTCCCACCCCCCCCCCCCCTCCCCGATTCAACATGGATGGGAAGGAAAGGTCTCAGACACGGGGCCGACCGGCACGTCCTCACGTGTGGGACACGCTGCATGAAGCAAGAGATAAAGCCCAGGGCCAGAGACGCTCAGACCACCCGACAACGTGTGGTCAGGGCGTCAACAGAGGCAGGAGGACAGAAGGGGAGGGGGGGGGGTTGCAGCTGTCGATGGTGGGTTGATGGATAAAGGATGTGTGATGTGTGTGTGTGTGTGTGCTGTGCGCATGTGTGTTTGTGTATGTGTATGTGTGTGCGTGCGGTTGGGTATGAACATGTGTTGTGAGTGTGCGTATGAGCGTGTGTGTATGTGTGTGTATGAGCATGTGTGTTTGTGTGTGTGTGAGCATGTGTGTGTGTGTGTGTATGAGAATGTGTGCTTCTGTGTGTGTATGTTGTGCACGCATCCTTGCAGGTTATGAAAGTGCCAATGTAAGCATGTGCAAACGTGTGTGTGAGTGTGTGTCAGTCAGTCCAAGGCGGGACCCAACCAGGAGGATTCAAGCTGGGGGCGCAGCATGTCACAATAGATTGATCTGTGCCTGGGAAGCAGAGCAGCGAACGCACGCAGCACAGCAAGTGTTTTATGTTGTGTGTGTGTGTGTGTACGTGTGTGTGTGTGCGTGTGTGTTCTTGTGTGTGCGTTCGTGTGTGTGTGTGCGTTTGTGTGTGTGTGTGTGTGTATGTCTGTGCATGTGTGTACGTGGAATGTGTTTGGAATCCTAGTTCGTTTTTTACATGCACGGCATTTCCTTATGGCAATGGTGTTGGCACGCAGCTGTTTGTCTGTGTATGGCGCGGGAATGAATCAATCACTGTCCGAAAGGGGAATGCCCCTGATTAGTGTTGCCATGGCAATGAGGGTCAGGTGACTGATAGTCCACGATGATTGTGGGGGGGCCATTCTAAAGGGATGCAATAAAATATTCTAATGAAATCGGTCCCACAGATGCTTGACTTCCTAGTTGACTTAAGTCGACTTGTTTTGGGACGTTGTGTGACTGTGTTGGTCCTAGAATCCTCGAACCTAGAACTGTGTTCCTCAGTTGCTGGAGTGTTTGATGGTTGAATGTTTATTTAGCTTTTTTTTCATGTTTATATTTTTGTAGATATGCGGATAAGGAAATTGTCTTGTTTCGAGGTAGTAATGTGTGTTTGTGTTTGCGATTGTGTGTGTGGTGTGCACACATGTGTGTTTGTGTCATGTGTGTGTGTGTGTGTGTGTGTGTGTGTGTGTGTGTGTGTGTGTGTGGTTGCATGCGTGTGTGCAATGCCTTGCTATTTGGTTTTGAAACATTTAACCAGTGTTGAAGTAAAGATGTTTCATTTGCACGAGAGGAAAGAGAGCTGTTTTGAGGGTACAAAGCTAATTTTCACACAAAGGGCTTATTAATGAACTAGCGACGAAGTAATGGATATTATATCAGATGTTACCAGTGGGACACAACAACAAAGGAGAACTAGTGCGCCACATTGATTCAGACGAGGATTGGAAGTGGCAGCTTACACCCATGCTC